>JAMKCH010075771.1:0-117150 GCA_023653785.1 Ophioderma brevispina
CGGACACTGTAGTATATGTGTATATGACACCGGAAAAGAGTGTTTTGGTGCACGGGTGTTTGTGTATTTGTTGTGGATGTACGTTCGTATGCAGGTGAGAGTGTGCGAGTTTGTGTTTCGGTGAGTGTGTAGCCTATCTAGTGTGGGTGTAAAGGTGTGTGCGCGAGCGTGTGTGTGTGTGGAAGAGTTTATACGTTTGTGCATACTTTCGTTGTGAGAGTGAATGAACGTGTTTGGATAAGTCACACAAACATTGTAGTAATTTGTAATTATTGACACATATTATTTATTTTCATGTTTATTTTTGTAATCAGCTTTCGTTGTGTATCTTTTTATATGAACGCACCGCTGGTTAGGCGGGTGTCATCACTGTTTGAACGTGAATAAATACTAAATACTAAATAAATAAATAATAAATAAATAAATAAATACATAAATAAGAAAAAGTGTTAGGACATTACATTTCCTCCCATACAATCTTTTAATAGCTGCTTTAGGCTGGAGTCAGAACTATGTTTACAATCAGTACATTTAATGTGAGATCCACAAGACATTTCCCCTGTGTGTGTGTGTGTGTGTTTATGTTTCATAGTTAGCGAGGTGCGCAGGAGGACGTCTGTCTCTGATAAGGATAAGGACCTAGCCTAGTGCATTCAACAGGATAATTGCACGCGACCGTATGTGTCAGTGCAGACAGCCCTACTGGGCTTGCATCTACCCAAAATTTTGAGGTAGTTTTAAAATAAATTAAAAACACTTCTACACTCTAACATGTCCAAAGTTATACTCTATAAATAGTGCCAAAAAGACCTTGACGCAATTCATTGTTGATTGGTTTGTTTTGAAAATGATCTGGAAGTGCGAGAAAGATCAGACTCTCTAAGACGCTTAGAGTGGCTAATCTTTCTCGCACCTCCCTGACAGTTTCAAAACAAACCCATTAGTGACGATTTGATTGATTGATTTGCATATAAATGCATATGATTTTCTTCTACCATTCCACGCCACACTGTATTAAATGTTAAAGACCAACGCAGACCTGCATATACAAAACTTACTGGTTTCTTCTGCATTGAAAATTTTATTTGTGGAATTTTGGGTTTCGTGAATATACTTATCTATGGGCCTACTCATTATATAGCAACATGATTATAGTCCATTTCTCTAACCCTCCGTGCAGTGAATGTCATAACATTACGCAGCTTTTACGCACCGCCAAGGTATGCCATCTTTGTTCTCGAGTGTACAAAAAAAAAACGCCGTCGCTTTAAGCCAGCGCATGCGTTTACTGGTGCCCCATCATCTCTCGCGTTCACATTTCACCAATGCACGTAACTTTATGACGGCTTCGAAATCTGACAAATTATAACATAATGAATTTTATAATTTAAGATCATCTTTACTGTCAAACTATCGTCCCTTTGAGAGTACAAAAACGCTTGTTCTCGTTAAATGTACGCGCGTTTGGAAAGAAACAGTACAAAATCACATATTTGGAATGTTCTGCGCATGTGAATTCAACTAATATTGTTTACGAGAACCAATAATTTTTTTCCAACACAATAATCAGTCAGGACTGACACGATAGTGTCGAATACTAAGTTCGTATACGGTAATACTACGATGTCAGCCCATGTTTACGTTAAGATTGATCAGTAAGTCGATATCAAGTTATTGACGGTATTTCTAGTTTGCTTACAAGAAGTTAGACTTGTGGGGACCCGCGTGCATTATCTGAGGACCCGTACATTATCTGATAACCCGTGCATTATCTGACATTTCCGAGTGCATTCGTGAAAAATAATGCACGCTGAAAACAATAGATAATCTAACAAGAGAAGTATATGTATAGCTATCAATGGATAACGACGTGGGAAGGGCGCGTTCTCATTTTTAATGTCAATGTCTTCGTCAATGTCCTCGCCTCGCAACGTCATCTTCATCGTGCGTGTTGTCGCGAATATCCTTTCTGATTTTCTTGAAAAAGGATGAATTGCGCGTTACTCTACGGAACTTGTTTTCCAGTATGGGACAGTGTGTCATTTGTTGGCTTTTTTGCTACAATTGGAATTTTTGATCTTAAAATGTAGATAATGGTCCCAGGAATCCAAATCAAATTGTTACCATTTTTTTATCCCTTCCGTTTGGCGGCCATCTTGGATTTCAAAATGGCTGCCATTTCAACATATTTTGCCCTATATCTGGACTTCTGAGCAACATAGAAGGCTCAAATTGGTGGCAATACCCATGTTGTTGATGTCAAGAAACACAAATAACACATTAAGAAAGTCGCAGATTGTTTCCTTCAAGCGGACATCTTGAATTTCAAAATGGCCGCCATTTTCAACATATTTTGCTCTGATTGACAGGGTCATGGGAACATCATTGCATTTGTATCTGTATCCGTACAGGGGCGGATCCAGGATTTGAAAAACGTCAAAATTACTGCAAAGCTGCAACTTGTCCAAAATGGGCTGATTTTGCAAGATTTTGCAGAATTACCTGGAGGCGCGCGCCCCCTCCGCCCCATCCCTGGATCCGCGCCTGCTGTACCTATACTGTTCAACACTCCAGGTGAAGCCAAACGAACAGGTTGAGGTGTGCGCAATGATGCTGATTTAGTCATACTGATTAAAGTGGTTAATAACTTGCTTCTTGAAGATATCTGGCTTCTTAATGGTAGTGATATGGTAGGGTAGTTTATTCCAGTCCGATATTGTTTGCGGCCAAAATGAATGTTTGTAACAATCCTTGTTGGCAGTAATGAGTTGATATGAATTGGAATGATGGTGCCTTGAAGGACGTTGGAGCGGCAGAAGGAGGTCCTCGACCGGCAGGGGTAGGAGTCCCTCCCTTGCCTTCTGAAAGATGGTTAAGCGATTCGCTGTTCTCCGGTCCTTTAGAGATGTCCTGTTTAAGTTCTTGAGCATGGAAGAAACACTGCTGGTTTTCTTTATAATCGTTAGAAACAAACCCGTGCTGCCCTCCGTTTGAACCCTTTCAATTCCTGTGTAAACAAAACGCACATTGCGAAGACATTATACTGGCCGTATGTAAGTTGGTAGAAATGTTGGAGGACAGTCTACTGGTCCAGGGGCGATCCAGAATTCTCCACTAGAGGGGGCGCCAAATTTTCCAACTCGCTGCGCTCGCCGGTAGACCCATTTTTCCCCAGTCGCATCGTTCGAAATTCTGAAGGGCGGTGATTGGGGGGGGTGGAATTTCTTTGTCAAGCATTAAACAACACAACAAGTAATTTAACATATGCAATCGGCCTGGGCGCCACAAAAAGTCATTCTTGATCTACAGGCGCTGGTGCGCCCCCCTCATACAAAAACTATCCATTTTTGAATCCTTATGACTAGACGGACATTATGTCATCCCTTTCAACAAGAGTAGAGCATTTTACACAAATTTTGAACCCTGTGTAACCTTAAAACTTGGCCCCTTTGGAAAAGTGACAGACCAACAATTTGAAAGTACTACCACTCCCTAGCCATTGACATAAGAGGGGCCCTACTAAACTACCAAAGGTGTCACAAACATTTTTCTGAAGAGGGGGGGGGGACGATGTTTTGAATAAATCTGACACAACCACATACGCAAGTAACATCAAAACAGTGCTTCTTTATCTTTGGGTAATTATATTACAAACCATTCTTCCAGTATCTCCTGGATTAGCCATTACTTTTATTTTCCCTCAAATGAGAATATTCTCCAAAACATTTGTGACACTGCCACAGTCGACCGAATAAGGACTATAAAAAACAGGTGTCACCTACTGCATTCTTGCAGGCGACAAAATATAACACTTCCACCTAAACAGAATAGATGACTCAGCCACTATCAGATCTTTTTTTCGCAAATTCAAAATGCCCATGTTGTCTCTAAATTGCTAGTGTGAGGCCATATCAACACCTTATATTGCAGTTCTTGTTGAAAAAACAGCGCTACTCATTTTAAGGCGGTCTCTTGAAGATGGCATTAACTGTTTCTAGCCTAAAAAAAGTCGGATCCCGACTTTTATATTAGTAAACAAAGCATAAATCACCACTACTGCGTGACAATAACGACGTATTTACGCTTAGCCCCTTCCAGGGGTTTTTAAATCCAAAAATTTCCAATACAACGTTGCCAAATGGACTTCGTTGAAAAATAGGGGACCCTATTTTTTACAAATTTTTGAAAAAAAAATCGCTGTGTGGGCTTTAAGGAGTAGCGCAAGGGGTTAAAAAATACATTTCCCAGACGAAATATTAACCCAGACACACTCTTATTTAGCCTCCCCTTGTCTTGCTTATTTTTAATTGTTCCCCCAGCATCAACCAAATACTGGTCAAGACATTCAAATTATGTCATTTGGCATTATTTCTAAAATTCTCTCCCCCATTTTCATATTTACAATAATCATTGTTTTACACAATGTACATCTTAATTTAAACATTTGTATTCAGCCCCAGTGGTTTCTTAAAAGTCTTGGAATTTATCTTGCTCTCAACCCTCCCACATCTCTTACTAAAAAGGAAAAAACAAGAAAAAAGAGAAAAAAATCTTTTTTATTTTTTTCTTGTTAAACCTAGGAATTATTATCTACAAATACTCAGTAGCCATTTGTTCTGGCTACTCTATTTCATTTATTTACACCCTTAATCTACTACTCTACTTTCTAACCATCATTGATAATCATCATCATCACTATTATAACAAACTTAACAAAGACACAGAAGACTCGCTATTTCTATTCATGAGCATTAGTTTTGTACAATCTTGTAATTAGCAGTTGAGGCAGTAAGCCATTTGTCTCCTTTAGTTTTCATCCCTTTTTATCAGTGCACCTACCAGTGTCACTATAACACATCCTAAATTTGTGCTCATTTTATTACCTTGGCTACCTACCTACCAACTACCTACTTACGACCTACTGACTAATCTAACTTATTGACTACTCTAGCTACTTTGTTTAGGTAAGGGCTAGTCCCTGATTTCTACAACAGTGTGCAAAACTGTACAACACCATGTTCACTGATACATTTTTAGCACAATGACAGGCCTTTGGTACAGCCTACACGAATTCTACATACCGCCAAATTTTCTCTCTCTGCATTGCTAGACTTGCAGCAAAACCTCGCAAAAAAAAAAAAAAACCTTAACAACACACTCATTTTGTTTTCCGACATCCATTGATTTGTTCCACACAATTTTTGTACCAGGGTGTAAACATGGAACGCTTTCTACAACAGACTTGACCCATCTTGATTTACAAACAGAATGAGTTTAAAAAAATCAAATTGGGTTTTAAACAAACAAAACAAAAATGAATACCATGCTGTAAATGTAATCTATTTAAAAACTAGCCCATGTTTATATGATAAAAATCCCTTATGAACAAAACACCACAAACCAAAAATATTCCACACATAATATACTCCTCAATTTATCTTGGACTCACAAACCACACCTGCTGTCCCTTCACTATGTACATAGTGAGTTTATATACCAAGTTGCCATGTTTGTGGGGAAGAGAGGACTAGATAGAGCAACGCTGCTTTCAATGTATCCAGTTAACGGATATATCATGGAAGCTCATAAACGAGGGCAATAGCCAGAAGGTGGGATGTGTTCTTTAATATCATGTGCACTTGCTCATCAACAATGAAAATGTCAAGGCACAGCTCCACCTTTGTAAATACATGGCTGCTCATACTCTCTATAACATAGCGAGAACGTCCATGTTAACTTTGGCAACAAAATGGAGGCCCGGCTAATAAGGTGGGAAAAGCCATTCACTCCGACCCACCACAAATTGTGGAAGAGGGTTATCTGTTTAAACTTTTTGGTCACATTTCAACATATCTGACAGGTATAAAATCTACACAGGTTAATACATTTTTTGCACCATGTACTGAAAATGGCGCAAAACCATATAAGCTTTCTCAAGCATTGGCGTGTAGTCACTACGCTTCTTTTCCATAGTGAAAACATTGGTAGATACGTAACCACTGGACAAAATGTTGTGAAAGTTAAGAAATCCCTCCTCATGGTGTATTTTCAAGCCTTCCCATTTCATTTTCCATGATATCTCCACTCATTTTAATAATTATTCTATTAATAACTGTAGATGAACCTTTTGAAGTCAATCTGTAACATTATTGATACTGCCAAACGGCAAGGAATGTTCATGTGCATAATTAGACTTTCACACCCATTGTGGAATAAAAATTTGTTTCATCAACAAATTCACCTCACTCTCACCTTTTATTGGGTTCTTTCGACAAGCCTTTAAAGAATTACAATTACAATCCAATACTTGTGGATATTTACTATTCAGAGTTGTCTTCATTATCTAGTCTCTCCCACAGGAAAAGAAATATCAGTGGACTATACAGCCAAACTAACAAGGCAGCATCAAAACCACAACCTCCCGCAACCAACAGCTCATGGTTGTTAAACCACAACCACCCACTCAAGGGCACTAGGCAATCTGTGGTTGTGATTTGTAGGAGTCTCTAATCCTATAATTTGATTGGTACCAAATAGGGGCTTCAAAACATGTGTATACAAATAAACAATGGCGTAGTGCACCACAAAATGCAATGGAAGAACTGCATCACAGTGTGCATGTGAACACACACCCACACTAAGGCACATGCGTATAAAGAGACTTCCCTTTGCGCGCTACGGAAAAAATAATAACTTGTCACTTAGTACCAATCAAATTGAAATGACAAGCTCCAATCCAGTAAATGAGTCAATTGGGTTCAATTTTCATTGGCCAACCTTGGCAAGGCCCTAAGCCCAGTCAAAAAAGGTTTTACTCAGATTAATTTAAACACTAATTACAAGCTCTAAACCTGGTAAAAATGTTTAATGTCCAACCTTTACTCGGGTTTATATTGAACATCCCTGCCAACATTGAATGCACAGGGCAAAAAACCAATAACCGATAACCTTTCTACACAGGAGTGCATTTTTAAAAAAGTACTGACCAGGAAATACTATTACTTTTGCTGTGTGTACAAACAAGCACATTTACCATATAAAACAATTACAGCTGATTATCTCCCTAATGGACCCTTTTTAAGAAAACATTGATCTACTTTATTTGAAAAAGGGATAATTGTGCTGAATGCAAGCTTGAAAATTGCTGTGCACACTGAAGTAATGCATGTTACATATGGTACAAGGAATTCATGAAAATCACATTTTATGTGGTGGTCAGTTATCCTGGTAATGCATTTTATAACACCACTAATAAAGAACATATTACAACTAAAAAGTTAATGTGATAGTACACTCCTCAAACCATTTATGACAAATCATGTACTTTGCCTTATAATCTTTTGGGCTGCACAGGTAACATTAAATGGTTTGGAACATATCTTGGGATGACTGATGTTCATACATGCCTTACTTACAGGAATAAGTTACCTCACTGATGGAATTTAGAAATAGTTAATTACTTGATGTTTGATTGCCCAGTTCTCAATTGACCCTCATTAAAACAATTCTTTACCCTGAAGCATAGTTCTTTATAGGATCACACCAATATTTTCTTTAGCTTTTGTAACCCCTCTGCAAACTAATATACCTGTACTGTACTTTAAAATTATGTTCTGTAGTGCACTGATCATGACCTGACCATATGGAACAGCCATGCTCATGTCATGATCAATGCATATGCAGTGCATGTGATACCCATGCACTGATCACGACCTGACCATATGAAACAGCCATGCTCATGTCATGATCAATGCATGGATGTCATGTGCAGTGCATGTGATACCCATGCACTGATCACGACCTGACCATATGGAACAGCCATGCTCATGTCATGATCAATGCATGGATGTCATGTGCAGTGCATGTGATACCCATGCACTGATCACGACCTGACCATATGGAACAGCCATGCTCATGTCATGATCAATGCATGGATGTCATGTGCAGTGCATGTGATACCCATGCACTGATCATGACCTGACCATATGGAACAGCCATGCTCATGTCATGATCAATGCATGGATGTCATGTGCAGTGCATGTGATACCCATGATTTGATTCATAGTTATTCCAAATTGCTGCAGTTTCATGTTTGACAATTGCAACCAACACAATTTTCTTATCTTGATATTTATGATTAACAAATACTGCTGTCTCTCAGTATATTCTATCTATTAAAATATACCTGAAAACAGGTTATCTCAAACATTTATTCTTACTATAAAATATTTTGTAGTAATTCCAATCAGCCAAACTTAAGTTTCAGCTTTTAAAGCTGTGTTAGTATAGCTAGTAAAAAGTGCAAATGTTTAGTGTATATATGTTTAATAATGCAATTTTGACCGTGTGCTATTTGGCCAATTCTAAATGAATTCAATAATCCCCCATGAAAGGTACAACTGGAATTGTGCTTAAGTTGCTAATATGGGTAACAAAATCATTTTGAATAGCCATGATCAAAGCCTGGGTGTCTTATGCAGTTCAATGTGACCCCATGCATTGTCATATCTTGACCATGGCTATTCCACTGCTATTCAATACCACTAAACAGATAACATGAGCCACGTCTCAATTCCAAGTTGCATCATTTAAACGGTGCAGAGTTGTGGGAATTTAATCACACAATTTCCAGTATTATCAATGATTCATGCTCCTATAGCAATGAAACTGAAAACAGTTAACTCAATCAAGGAGGTTTTATTAAAGACATATCAGAAGGTGGTTTGAGAATGGAGAACCACGAGGGACTAACCTTTTAAAACTAAGTTTTACTTATGGTTCAAGAGTTACCAAACTACACTCAAGAGCCTAAGACATAAATCTTTGAATAATTAGGTGATTATATGTGTCTTTGACTTGAGCTCCATGAATGAGGCTATCCAGACTACAAGTCAATTCTTGTCGAGTACGAAAATTAACAATTGAATTAAATACAGTGTTGTTTTCTAAAATATCAAAGTTTCAACCTTGACATGATAAATCACAAAGTTAAGGCTGTATAAGTGTAGTGTGATATGTGCAAAGTGAAGTGAAATGATGCTAAATGAGTGTAAATAGTGCAATGTGATGAAGAGTGCATGGTGATAAGGTGCTGTTTGCAACCAGAGAATCCTCGCGATTCCTACCTGGCGCAGTGCAAAAATGTGCGGCATGCAGTGCGTGTGCGTGCAGTCAGTGAATCTACGTGCTAAATTTACACCAAGTACCTACTCTGGTGGATGGGTGAAAGAATGGTTTGAAATATTAACTCTCTATATAGTTCATTACCAATTACACTACTTTTCAGCTGCAATGTGTTTATTCGCTGATGTAGAGCATGTTAGAATAAGATCGTTGCCAATTCAACTGGCTCACGCTAGCTTTGGTTCGACCCACTGATCACATTGATCACAACACAATTCCTATGGCAAATCATAATTCGGACAGGTGTACGAGCAAAGGCATGAACCAGTAACCAATGGATACTGACGTGCACTATATCGGCGAATTCAGCCATAAATATCTGTATATTAAACCCTAGTCCTGTCAATCAAATCCCACATCATGCTGGTCATTTTTGTTTCAGGAAAGAGCTGGGCTTTTGGCCATTTGGGGTTAAGGGTCCTTGAATACACACATTTCCCCCATCATATAACATAATTTGACTATATCCAAGAGCTCATACTATACTCTTTCCAGCTTGAAGTAAGAAGTGACACGTTTGGTGCATGCATTCATGAATTCCAGCATTCAGTAAAGATCATACTCTAACCTGTTCTACCTACAACACTTAATACTCCAAGCTAAATGCACCATATTTTCAACACTCAACCATTTATATCCATATTAGGCCACATCCAACAAATTGGTTTGGTTGTCCTCTGCATTTTTCTGGGAGTAGGGTTGGGCATTTAGATTGTTTGGACAATCCAGATTGTTGGGCAATCCAGTTTTATTTTCAAAACACATTCCCAAGTCTTTAAGGTAAAGAGTGATATATGTTTCTTGCATTTGCATCAGTCGAGGGCAACCAGACAATTTGTTTTGGTGTGCACCTAGTTTCAATTGTCTCCAACTTCTCTCTTTAATCAATATTAAAACAAATTTCTTTTAGTAGCAAAAGAACAATAATTACAAAATTGAGACACAGCCATAGTTGTTAGTCATACTTTGTTGTGTAATTTTGCTAATAGACAGGTAGTGCTTAGGTGGTTAATCAATTGCAACACTTCCTCTTCTTTCCCATGTCCCACAAGTCAACAAATGGCTCCTTGAGAGAAAACTTCAACTTCATTTACTTGCCAACAAAAACAACTTAAAAGATTCTCAGTTTTTGTTTCTTTCCAAAAACGACATATGATTTTTAGTATACGTTCTGCAAACATCTTTAATGTACTCAAATTTTTGGATCAAAAAATTCTTGAAGACCATTTGGATGGTCTGTTGATAATGTAGGCACAATAAATCCAATGCACTGCAGACACAGGTTTCTCGATGTACTGAATCAAAATTGATGCAGTCATTTCAATTACAAACTCTTGCCACTAAACTCGGCAAAATTTCAAATGTGTAGTGTAAAAATCTGGAACATGGTACTCGACTTTTTTTTTTTGATTTCAAGTACACTTTTAAAAAATTCAAAAAACTAAAAAATTAAAAAAAAAAAAAACCCTTAAACTAGCATTCACTTATGTGGTAGTAATGTGACTGCATAGCCACCACTCCCAAAGGAATGAGAAATATACAAATATGGGACTTGTCATGAGAGAGATGGTGAGAAATATTGCCCCAAGATTATCTTGAGACAAGGGCCTACTATTTTTGGTCGTCGAGGGAGAGGAAATAGTAGGCCCGCGTTCTCAAGATCCTCAGGGCAATATTTCCCCATATCCCGAATAAAGAGCAAAGGTCTTATTGTTTTATCAAATCATGCATATATTTCACGAATTCTGCAACTTTTTCACATTCGCTAGCGACCCGTTTGTGTTTCAATAAGCTCAATATATAATTGCTTGTATTAGCACTATCACCTTGGTTGGTAGACTTGTGAATAGATCGTTCATCAGTCAAAAGCTGAACTCAGGGTCTTGCAGCTCATTCATTCAGTCTTGAGAGACGATCCCCGATGGCCGCGGTGTAAACTTTTGAGTCGGCCATGATTGTGTTGGATGAGTTACACGTCTCTTCCACTACTGTATTTTTTCGAAATAATGTGATTTGGTTGTACGTATTAAAAATTATTATCTTGTGTAGGTGTTATATGTATGGTAACTTTTGGCCATGGGATTGTCGGATTCCGGGGGGTCTATCCCAGGGGGATAGTGGGGTTTTTTGGTTTATTTCTTCAATATATAAAACAGAAAATGTAGGAATAACCTATATCATGTGACTCCATTTTGAAACAATCAAATGACAGAAATAGAAATATATGCAAGAGGTGCAATAATTCTAGTATAGAGACCTATACTCTGACAAGGAGAGTACGGTGGGATACAACAACTTCTTTGCAGTTCTTTACAAAATGGCTGCCACAGTGTAGAAATCAACCATCGCAAACATGTTCCAAGCCCGGGTTCCAAGTACTCACATCCTAGGTGTTAGTTTCAAATCGAATATTGAAAAAAAAATACCTTTCATTCAGCTGACACTTTATCAAATAGAAAAAGCAAAGTTAGTTCATATAAGCGGAATTCACCCTTCCACAAGATTTCTAGACATTGAACAAATTCTAAAGTCCCAGTACCCTTCTGAAGTACATCCACAGCTGATCCTGACCTACCTTCTGAACTGCAGGGCATTTGAAACATTCATATCTGCAGCATTTTGCCATACCTTCATAAATTAATCTGTACAATGCAAATGGCGTATTCTTTTTTGGCAAACAAAAAGCTGTCAACTTCCGCGTCGCAGTTCAAATAGCCATTGGGCTGGTATTCTGATAGGAGTCTAACTTTAGACCTAGGTTAAACCAGGGGTTAGTCCAACTGATTGGATTTTTTCTTTCCAACTACTCTAAAAATATGTTGTTTGTTTAACGGGTGAGAAAATCTTAGGATGGGCCTTATGGCCTCCATGAGGAGGTTTTCACCTGTTAAGACGCTATCAGTGATTTTACTGAAAGTGTCAAAATATTTAAAATTGCAGGGAGAGCTTAAAAGTAAAAGTGAAGGATAAGTCTGTAGGAATCTCATAAGTGCTTTTTCCAACTGAAACATTGCCCAAAATAAAGAAAAACAGCAGTATTCAAAGATATGACTCTCCATCAGTTACACGTTGTGTAGTAAGTGTCCGTACGAGACAGTAAAGACTAATATACCTGATTTTGTCCTTCTTAGGGTGATTCTGGCCTTATCTTTGGAGGATGTTAGGATACTGTACTGGACAGACCATTGCAAAATCTTATTTTTGATGATATTTTCTATATTCGGATTTTTAGCCAAATTCACTGATAGTGCCTTTAATTTAACTTTCAAAGACTATGATGTGAAAGGAAAAAAAAGGGCAACTCATGTAGAATAACCCTGGGTTTAAACTCAGGTCTAAAGTTAGACTCCCTTTCAGAATACCAGAGGATAATTTTCTGTCATGCCGCAGATTTGTGGTGAAAAAAGATGTTGCTGTTTATTATAACAGCACTCAATATGACAAATATTCATCCATGCAACTATGGCAAACATTATTAGCCGGAGCCTAAATCCCTTCAAACACGAAATTCCACAAGAAAAAATTTCCTTTTTTTAATTTGATTTTTGAAATTAAAATGTAAATGGATCTATGTTTACTGGAGGTATTACCCCAAAATGATGGTACACATAATCTGTTTGTAATTTTCCTAAAGATCTAACATAAAAAAATTGAAGTTTTTTATATATTACTGTTTGTTTTTTTATTGTCATGTCTGAGTCCAAGTTATTTGACCAAGACCATCAACTTAATTAGAAAGAACAGGGTTGTATACTGTCACTATTCCCTCTCTTAATGGGCTAGTTCATTTGAAATCTACACTTTCCCAGTGAACGAATTCAGTCAAATCGTCCACAGGGAGTTGAGTTTTCACAACGGAATAGCCCATTGGCAACTACATTTGAAATACACACCCCTGTCTGTGGAACAAACCTGTTAAATTATCCACAGGGTATAGAATCAAATTGAACAGCCCAAATACATATACCCATCTGTGGAAGACTTAGGTAAAGTCTTATACAGAGGGAGTATTGATTCAATATGGAATAGCCGAATACTACAACTCAATAGCCAAAAAATCACTTAGGCAACCTCTCCACTGACCGGACACCTGAACTTTATAGCAAACTTACTGGTTCTTATGCATTAAAGACCCAGGTCAATTTATTAGCACAGCAGTGTTAATGGGTCACGGAACCTGCACTTGTGGATGATGCTAACAGGAGATTGTTAGTACAACCACCTTATCAGCTGCAGTTTGGATTTCTATTTTTAACAAAACTTTTTTCTGGTATACCGCCTTTAGTTACAACGATGATGAAATTAAGTTAATACCCGAAGAACAATGTTTGAGGTTTACTCTCAAATATCACCCTGGTAACTCCTATTTGAGGTTTTAGTAAGTTTCTGAATTACCAAATATAAAAAAGCTACGTCCCTAGTTTACTATCAATATCCCAAGGATCAATTTTAGTTCCCAAACACACTTATATGGAACCTTGTACCAAAAGATCATCTAAAGTTCTTTTATCTGCTATTTTTGATCAAAATGTTAAAGATAAACATGAATTATTTTATTTTAGGCCCTGTGCATTATGGGCTCACATAGAACAGAGACACCATTACTTCCCATGGAAAAATACGGTTGCACGCCGCGTTTCATCCAATAAAAGTAACGGTTTTGCCATTCTCTATGAGCCACTACAGACATGACGGGTTTCTTAAAATCATGTCTTTTTTTCCTGAAATTTTAAGGTAATCTTAAGTTTAATTTCATGATCATTGGTGCATTCAATATCATAAGAATGGGACTGCTCCTAACCCAGCAAAAATCAAAACAACCTCTGAAATGCAACAAACATGCAACATTGTCAGTGTGCATTAAGGTCAGATAGGTGGAAAATACAACACGTTCTATTGTCTCATATAGAATGGGTAGAAAAATTGCATGACTCTTCACAACAGCTATTTGAGTATAGCCTTTCACACAGACATTATTGGAATTGGTTGGTTGGTGGTTGTTTGCAAGGTAAAAAGCTGGGCCATCAAAGAGACTCAGTGTAAGTAAAATGATGTTATTTTTGGTTTTGCGTAACGAAAAAAAATATTTTCGCTTGCACCTTTTCCATTGCATACACTTTGTGATTCTCTTTAAATACTACCAACTTCCTAAAGTTGTGACTTCTACAAAAAAAAGCTACATCACCTCTGTTCTTTTTATCTATCGCTACCCATTTTCAGTTTGTTTTTGTTACACTCCATTTTTCCTCTGTGGAAATAAATTAGACTCCTCGATGACTCATGTCAAACTTTGGATGACATATAGTTATCACCAAATTTGTTGTTTTTTTGCCATAAAGTTCCTCTACTACCTTCCTCACATATACATGTTGTACAGTATTACAATATTCTATCCCTAAACAGGAGGTATTTTGCAACACACAGCGGAGGGATTCTTAGTTAATGTGACTTCACTATAAAAAAACAAAAAAAACAATCACCTCATCCTTCCCGTCAGAGTTCAAATTGTGTGCATCAACCATTGGCTCACTGCTGGGCAAGGGTCAGATTTTAGCACAGACCACAGAGTGCCAAGTTCAGTGCAGACCTGTGAGATGATGCCTAACATATTGGACACTGGACAAAGATGAGGATGATAATGACTGCACAAGTCATGTCACATGGGTGCACCACCAAAACATTACAGCAGAGATGCCACTCTTGGTGACCACTTGGTTCTTATGCTTCGTAAATCGTTTTGGTACATTTTCACAATTTGCATTCTTTTAAAAATTATTCTGACACCTCAAATCTTTCCAAAAATCACGGCACTCATAAGTCAGTACACTTGCATCACAGAGCAAAACAAAGCCTAGCAGTTAAATCAAGTGAGCCCTGTAGTGTTACCATTTGGAACTACCACCTATGATACAATCCTGTGTGATTGGCTCATCAGCAAGGACACAACATGAGATAGCCCTCTGATATCCAATCAATAGTGCTTTCTATAGCGTCTGTGTTACCATACCACCATTCATTAAATTTGATTCAGACAATGTCTATGACTGAACGTGTAAAGGTCATCTGTAAGTTTGAACTTAACCTTCGCAATATTTACCGGATCCGCCGCTTTATCATATTTGAGAGTTGTCATCATCTCGTCCAGTTCACTGATTTTATCTCGCATTAACTATCCAATTCACTTTTGTATGGAATGTCGCCAGAGATCGGGAGTAAACTTCAGATTTTTGCAGAATAAGCAGCCAGGCTGGTGTGCAGATCTGATAGAAGGACACCAGCCACACCACTCCTTAAAGAGCTCCATTGGCTACGCAATTATGAGCGCGTTTTCTATTAAGCTTATGCTTGCTTACTTACAGGGCATTTCCGGAAAATTGCCATCTTACTTGTCCGAATACCTATCTTTGTATTTCTGGCAGGCCAGGATTGCTTTCTGCAGATGACAAACGCTCCTCACTGTTTCCCGCACAAATAGGTCAGTGGGTGACAGGCCCGTGACAGGGCTTTCAGCAATTCGGCCCCTAGCCTATGTAACTCTTTGCCTATCTCTTTTCGCCACTCCAATTCCATTGTTTACTTTACGAAGCTCGAAAATTCCATCTATTTCCTAAGAGTTGCTTGTGTGCTTCAATTTGTTTTTTGTTATTGCCTCACATTATATGTACTTATGCAGCTTGTTTCTTTTTCTTTATTTTATAGTTTTGATGTTAAGTATATCTCATAGTAATAACAACAGGTATTGTAAAAGATGAACCATGTTTTAGGCTGAAATCTAATTACTCTCTGTTTTGTAACGCGCTTTGCACCTTGTTTTGAGAAGGCCGCTAGATCAATGCCGTTTGTATGTTGCTTGTTATCTGTATTAAAGATCTCTTGATTATTCATTACATGATATTACCCTCCAAGGAACCAATTGGTTGAAAATGGTTTGCTTAGATAGGCAGTTAGTGTTCAGGGCCTACACACTGGATTTTTTAGTTTTAATGCTAGTAATGGACTTCCATTCTCAAATGGGTAACATTAATGTAAATTCTCTAGATTTTTCTGTGATTCTACCATTTTTTGTTATGCTTGGCAATATGGAAAACAGTTCACCAAACTTTCTCAGGAAGGGTAACAGTGGGGCATACCAATGGACCATTACATCAAGTGGCATTAATTAAAAAACAGCAGGCAATTAGGTTTAGAGTTAACATGTTCAGAGTCAGGTCAGGATTTCTTTGAGGGCCTGCTATTGATATCCTG
This sequence comes from Ophioderma brevispina, assembly GCA_023653785.1. NCBI lineage: Eukaryota > Metazoa > Echinodermata > Ophiuroidea > Amphilepidida > Ophiodermatidae > Ophioderma > Ophioderma brevispina. The sequence continues at coordinate 16,429 of JAMKCH010075771.1, forward strand.
GTAACCAGTACTAGACCATCACCCCAATTGGGTTTCTAAGGAAATCTGAAGAGGATGATAGCTGGTTACCCTGAATTAAAAACAAAATCTACCTACAAGGGCATCGGCTGTGGAGAGCTAATGGCGGCCATCCAGCACATTGATGTCAGGAAGGGCATCCGGCAATTATCTTTTGCTTCAATAAATCCTCACACAGCAGTATTGTGTGTGAGGTGAATCTGGTCACCAACATTAAAGGGGACAAACCTGAATCTAAAACTTTGGTTTACCTTTATCCTATTTGGGTCAACATTTTGTACCACCTACCACCGCACTCCCTATGTGCCATCTATGAGAGGACACAAAAATGGAAAATGATTTTCTAGTAAAACATCGCAAAAAATGATAATATGAAAAGTTAACTACCACACTCGGATCAAGATGTACATGCACAGGCAGAATCCTATAAGAACTGCACACCTAAATTCTCGATTAGTTATCGACTTCGGTTGACGTTATCGTGTAGATGTAGATGTAGAAATTGCAAATTCTTTGCAAGATATCTTCAATGTCATTAAATGTAACCCAGGGCAGTTTGCTGGAAACAAATTCACTTTTCAAATTTCCACTGACATCCTCTTTTTCAGACCAAACCGCTGCAGAGAGTGTTTGCATGGTAAATAAAATAAATGTATATAGCTTTAACTGTTCAAATTAGCACAGTAAAAATGCGGTGTAACAATCCTCATTAGACATGATAAACTGTGATTTTTGCCAAAGAGGAAGAGAATTGTTAATCAATTGACCGATTTATCTTGAAATCATCCAACATTTTGAAGATATGCACATGGGTACATTATTACATGCAGAATTGGATCACGGTACAGTGCCTAATGCCTACCCAGCATTTTCCCTCCTATAGCACAAACATCTTGTCTGCAATAAAAAAAAAGTTGCTCCTTCTATAAACACCCCATTAAAACAGCTGCAAATTGGCCACTTTCACAGGAGTTCTAGCTTCACACCACAAGCCCAGTTTAAGAAGGTTGTAGTTTTATATTAACACAACATTGATGAGACACACAAAATGACCTGGAATAATCGCAAAGTTAAGGTGGTGCACCCTTCTTATTCCTTCAAAAAAAATATTAACTAATAACCTTAAGACTTAATTTTTTTACTTCAATTATCTACAAATTACCTTAACAATACATCAATCTGTACAACTTAACAACATCATCATTGACACGAACAGTTAGTTCAGAAACGTAAAATGTAAAGCACATTTTTTTAACTTCTCATTTCATCATATCTTTACAACACGATCACCTAAAATTCACATCTAAAACACTACAAGGTATTTATATCTACAACAATCTGGCATTCTAAAATCTCATTACTCCAGAAGCTAAAAGTTGTCGACATTTTTTACACATCCTCTCACTAACTTGACTTAGTAGTTATCATTTCTTTAAAAATAGCTCCTTTTGGAAAATAGCAAAAAATAGACTCTACGTACATTACAAGTTCCATTAAGTTAACAACACTGTATCATTGTAAAATGATAACGATTCATCATTTTTTTTCATTTAAATCATCGTTTTTATGGAACTGAAAAGGAAAAAACATTACATTAAACAACAATTTTTTTTGACATATCAACATCAATTGCGCCCTCATCTCTATGTACAAACTACAATTATCTGCAAGTTCTGGAAGTGATGTGTGTTTGTATATACAAGCTAACAATCGTTCAGCATGGTTCTAAAATCAACGAAACAAAGTGCATACTATCAGACAGAAGCGCGGCAGTCACAACGAATTGAATATGAGACATTTCATCATTTTAAGGCAGAGTGGGTCATATTCCATTTGAGTTAGAATTACTCAATAACTGAGTTAGGATAATTACTCAATTTATCAATAATTGAGTTAGGATAATTACTCAACACCAATAATCTCATAAATAACACATGGTAGGTACTCTCTCTTCGGCTCTCTAAATTTTGATCGGTACAAAATCGACAAGACTTGTTTGTTTGTCGTTTATCCACTCATCAAAAATAAAAGCTATTTTACCTGCATTTGTATATGTTTAGGTATGTTGCCCAGTATGTGGTGCATTTACACTGTTCTATACAAATCTGTGATTGGCTCTTTTATGGTAAAGGAACAAAAAAAATTTGGGGCATCTTGTACTAACTCTACACTTCCTATTTTCATACTTTCATTTACCATGGTTTGTACATCCTTCCCACGCACCTCATAAAACAAAGCTGTAACCTTCAATGCACTTGGAAGGTTGAGGGCATGATTGCTCACCTATTACTTGTACTGATCAAGTATAGCCCACTGTTTTTTTAACATGAAAATGTGGTAGGAATACAGGGGTGGGACTTTACTCAGGGTCTTCCCCAAATGCAAAATCCACAATGCAGGGATGTAAGAGGGCCTGATGAGTAAAGCCTGAATGGCCTGAAAAAGTGCATGAATTTGGGCTAAAAGCCTTTTAAACGGGCTGAAAATAAAATTGCGGAAATTTTGAGTAACTGAAGGTCTGAATCATGGATATGCCTCAAAAATTACTCATTGCACCATAATCATACCTTTCAGTGGTTGTAGGATTTTTTTGCATCCACATAGATGCAAAATTTTACTCTATCTAGAATAAAGTGCATCCACCTCTGAAAAAGTGCGTCCATGACACAAAAACGCACACTAATGTGAACCCTGGTAAGCCCTTAAACCCCTGGGGTCTACCACCTTTCATACAGTATGCTCATGAAATATTCTTCTGAGTAACCAATCAAAATAGACCTATGTAACTGTACAAATCTTTAAGCTTTTCTTAACATATCTATGATTGGCTAAATATGTCATATAACCCAATGTACAGCCAATAATATCGGCCGTAGACCTGAAGGGGTTAAAGAAGAAGAAGAATAGTCTCATTTTGCAAAACTATTATTATTTAACAATCATAATGCAAAGGAATGTGGCAATGGGAAAATATGTAACAAAACCATGTAAAAAAGAAGTCTGACATAGCAAAACTAAATATAGGATACACCCTTTTACCATAAATTGGCTCTTATGAAGCCTGTCTATTTGGCATCGATCAAACTGAAGTACAAAATAAGAGTGCTCAAAGCATTGTATGAGGAAACTCTGCAGAGTATTTTAACAGTGTGTGGTCTCATACATCTCAACAATATCGACCAAAGTCTACATGGTCTAACATCATTGATCACAATCGGACCTGTTCTAGAGTTTTTGGATTCTCAAATAGGTTTAAGGGACACAAAAACCTATTGGCTAACATTTGAAATACACCCCTTCAACAGATTATATGTTGATTGTTGAACCTTCCTGGTAGGAGATGGCATTATGTTGATGGAATAACATCCCAAGGAGGGGGGGGGGTGTTTTTGATGTTAAACCTGGAAGATTTAGGCGAAGCATTCCATGGCGAGTTTTGTATTTTGATTATTAACCGATAGGCTATTCCACTACCATGGAAGATTTAGGTGAAGCCTTCCATGGCAGATTCATTTGAAGCCTTCCATGGCAGGGGTGTATATTTTGATTGTTAACCAATAGGCTATTCCACTACCATGGAAGATTTAGGTGAAGCCTTCCATGGCAGGGGTGTATATTTTGATTGTTAACCAATAGGCTATTCCACTACCATGGAAGATTTAGGTGAAGCCTTCCATGGCAGGGGTGTATATTTTGATTGTTAACCAATAGGCTATTCCACTACCATGGAAGATTTAGGTGAAGCCTTCCATGGCAGGGGTGTATATTTTGATTGTTAACCAATAGGCTATTCCACTACCATGGAAGATTTAGGTGAAGCCTTCCATGGCAGGGGTGTATATTTTGATTGTTAACCAATAGGCTATTCCACTACCATGGAAGATTTAGGTAAAGACTAGAAGCCTTCCACAGCTGTAGTATGGATTCCAAATGTAATGCCCCATTAGGTTCCAGCCAATTAAAACAGTTGCAGGGAGCATACATATCTTCTGCAATCTGTTTTGGGACTGCTTCATAACAACTCTGCCCCTGCTTGGTAATCCTGTGGCAGCCGAGGTTAACCAGTTCAATGGGGGTACATGTCCAAACCTGGTAAACACCACATTTTTGTCCAAATCATGAAATAGCTACTGTGATATTGATGGCCGAATTGGTGTTACATTAGGTTAATTTATTTTCTTAAAAGGCTCTAGAATTTCACTGTTTATTACTAAATAAAAACGCACGTCCACCACTGGCTGATTGGTGGTAATCATCCGAAGCCACCTCCTAATGCTTTGAGCACTCATTTTGCACTCTTGACTTTCACTCAAACTCACTGCCGCAGTTAAATACAAAGGATACTCTTTCAGGGGGTTCAAATTGACATACAAAAATATGGAATCATATGTATAAACTGCATTGCTTATTTCCCCCTTCAAGATTTTAGCATATATTATCTACACAAGAGTCTTTCCTACTTTGCTGGCAACTTTTTCCTACTTTCCTTCTTCCATACGAGTCTCTTATTTAAAGTATGCATCTGTGTTAATACCATCTTGTGTTTACTATTACTCATGGCAAAGTTCAGTAATACACATATTCTTTATGTGGTGTAACTGAACTCTGACGTGGAAAATATGAATATGCAAAATATCATAGTGATATTTTTTTATCATTGTAGACATGTATTGATAATGGCATGTAGTTTGGGATACTTATGCCTTTTAGGCGGGTTCATACTTAATCGGCAGATGTGTGCCGGCGCTAGCCTTTTGAACATGCTTTTTATGCAAGGAGTATGGTTATGCATCTGACGTGCAAAGAGCGTTCGAAAGACTAGCGTCGGCCGATGTCTGCCGATGAAGTATGAACACACCTTTACAATGAAATATGACTAACCTTACATTTCAGAGAATCAAACATAAATACAACCATTACTGACACTTCCAACCTTTTTGATAAAGGTGGTTTTGACATTGGAATGATTACATGCATGATTCTTATTCAGTGGGCGTGGTTTATCATGTTAACAAGAAATTTGATTGGATTAGGTCAAAGCTCCGCCCATCCATTACTGGGTAATAGATGGATAGTGCGTGCAGCAATTACGCGGTTTGGTCGAATATATAACCGCGCAAACGGCGCGTTTATTATGCGTCGTGCATTTCGCGTTGGTACGCAAATGCAATTTACGCAGCGTGACGATCACCGCCCAATGACTTTGGGGTCTTGGATTGAAACATTTGTTTTCAAGAGGGGTGGAATTATTTAAATGAATAAAAAAGAATGTTAGAATATTTTTGACAAATAAATTATGTCGATAGAAAGCAAAAATTACACATTTCTAAATAAGAATGAGAATAAAAGATGATTTTTTTTTTGTTTTGGCCATCTTAGATGGCGTCATAATGGATGGGCATCCAATATTTTATCGTGGTGGATACCGGCGCATATCATCTTTTATTCTCTAATTTTACTTAAAAAGACTACATTCTCAACTGTTTTTTTTTCTTTTTGCAGAGGTATCCCAAACTATAGCACGGACAAAGAGGAGTCATACTTAATTTACATATCGAAGTTATCAAAGAACTTCACAAGGTCCCCAAAATTTCTTTTTTTTCAAGTTAAGCCCTTCAGTAAAAGTGGCAACTACCATATTCTTTAAATATTCCAAAAGCACAGGTCTATGACATACACAAACCTGTAATGACATTTTTTTTCAGAGACCAATCAATTTTCCAGTACAAACAATTACATGGAACATTGAACTTTGCCAAGCCTTATACCCTGGAACCAGTGGGTTCATTTTTCAGCACACTGGTGTATGAGGATAATTCGTCGCCCACATCACATACTGTCGTATTTCACATTTTTGAGGTTTTTGCGCAATTTGGCCTAATTACTCATTTCATCGAGTTCTTGCCATCCACAAAGTTTCAAAATGTGAGGATGCCTAATTAATTAGTTTATAATTATATATTTTTGTCATTTTCCTCAAAATCATATCCGTATTTCACATACTGTCGTATTTTAAAATTGCCATTCATTTACACGTGTTTTATATAGCGTTGTATTTTGCCGATCCCAAAATAAACAATTCACATAAAGACCTATTTTGACGTATTTCCATCGATCTTTCATAAACAATCTTTTCACATAGTGATCTATTTTACTTACATTGAAAAACAATGGTGTAATATGCGTCATATTTTGCAACATACATTATTTGTGATTTCACATACAGACATAACTTTGTAGCCTAATTAAGATAATATAATTGTAGTTTTAAATTAGATTTATGGTTTATATTGGACTTCAAAATGTTTTCTTCAAAACAGTAAAGTCTAGATGTTTCTTTTATGCTTTGTTTTTACCGTTTAGACATGAAATGTCGCGGTAGATTTTGAATTGCGATTTTCTCGGAAAACGTGTTTTGTAAAATTCGACAGTATGTGATGTGGGCGACAAATTTAACTGTGCCCATGGAATTGATATTACAATACATCATGTCTCATACCTAGAAACAATTATGGAAATATTTTCAGTACTCTGATGTATATGGGTCATCAGGCTATACCCACAGAATTGAGCATATAAAACGTCATGCCACAACTCAGAAAACCATTTAACACTTCTATATATTTTTAGTCAATGACCTGTGCTTGGAAAATCCAATTACTTTAAGACAGATATTCCTAGTAATTGTAATCGTATTCTTTAAGTAAAACAAATTGAAATGATTTGACCATGGGTTTTCACATAAAGATGAACTGCCCTAGATCAAAGTTAAAATTTTCATCATGAATGAAAATTTCAGTTTGAGGCTCCAATTATTGCAAATTTCATAAATAACATCAAAATTTTGTAAGATTTTCTCATGCTAATTGATTGACTGCGAATTAAATAAAACAAACTGCAACTGTGGGATTACTCTCAATGATCTTACTATCATATCTGCCTAGCAGAACAGTAATCAGTATCTTGCAATTTCGACTTTTTTTCTCAATTTGCTTATTTGTGATCACTCAACTGTTCTGACACTCTCTGGCTGTACTTGAGAAGTAGATTCTATCTACAATCACATTTCTTGGTGGACATTTGTTATTATACAAATGGTGATAGTGTCTGCCTTTAACCCCCTGAGGCCTGCTACCTTTCTTACGGATCTTGATTGGCTTATTACACAAATAAACTGGTAAAAACTTTGCACAGCCAATCACAAATTGACATTCCATCTTCTGTATGACCTGTCTTACCATGTCTTGATTGGTTATTTATAGGTTTTTTATACAATGTGATTAGCCAATCAAACGGCCTGTTGATCCAGGGGGTTAAACCTCCTCAGCCCATTGGTATTTTTTACGATATTATGCATTATAATTTACTATCAGTAACAGGAAGTTGTAAGATTGTTAAGGGTTTAAAATCTACAAAAGCATGATCTGCAATGCAGTTAACGCTGTGCTCTTATGACATACTGCATGGATTACTCAAATGGGATTTAATTCATGTGTACTTGAAATATGACTTACATGTTAATCCCCTAAACCTGAATGTAATCAGAATTGTGACAGGGCAAGAAATTTAAGGTATGGGTTGGAGTCATCCGTTTTCTATATCCTTTTTCTATGGGCTTGACCTTAGTAGTCACAACGGAGATGCATAAAGGTTGTTTTTGTCAGAAGGAGAATAGAGGCCTTGCTGTTGTGTAGTTACCTATCCCTACCCAGGAGTGTTTTGAATCAATCCCACGGAAATGCATTGCAATGTGCCTATACTGTACTAAGCATGTGAAAATTTTTTACCAAAACCATTCATTACGGGATTGGACCTCAATACACTTCTTATCCCTACTACAAAACTGTTCGAGACTTCCAAGATAGTTTTTGCAACAGCCCATACAAATGAAGTTGTACTTGAAACAGTGACCAACAAACTACTTCCAAGTCCATATGGACTTGATTTACCATGGGAAACGAGTCCCTTTTGTTAAAAGACATGCACAAGTAAAGTGGGTAATCTCTATCCGATACCCATGCACCGAAAAAAAACCCATTCTCTGCCATACTAATTACATAAAGGAGATTGAACCGTGTCTCTGAGAATGAGGTTATTTTGCAGTTGCAGTGCGAATGTCAGATTTATTTCATATAAGAGAACATGTTAAGACGCTCATCCATAGTAGTGTGTGGTAGTATTTTAAACCCATCAAACTTATGAAAGTGAGGTAGCTTCAGAGTCAGACTTAAAGATATGAAGGGACTTCAGTGGTCCTCCTCCAATACAAACACACACATAACCAGGTGGGAGTATTTTGTTTATCTTCAGCATAAACCCAAGTGTTACATGCCACACACACCACCGATATGTAGCATTGCCATACCCAAAACGTGGGGTCGGTATGGCATCTTACAATATGACAAATTTTTCATATACAAAGGCACAGTTCTATACTGACATTACACAGTATTCTCATACCAAGCTATACAGTTCAGTGCTCATATTAAACAATATGCAATATTCTCATACACTGCATAGGTCATCTGAGTATCAACAATATGTGGTATTCTCAAACCCCAAAGCCGTTCAATGTTGCACATATTAGTAATATGCAGTTACTCTCATACCAAGGGCACAGTTCAATACCACTATTGAAATGTACAGCGTTCTCATACCAGGGCAAACTTGCCACTTGTTGGCTAATCCTTATATATTGCTAAAAAACCTATGGATGGCACTCATAGAACTCGAATCCAATCCCCACCCCTTCCCACAACAACCCCTGTCACATTAAAAACACAAGGATGGTAGAAGTTGTAAAAATTTAACCGGCCATCACAGTTTGCTTCATACAAGGCCTAGTTATTATTTAATGTACAGTGTCCTAACAATAAAAAACATTTATTGCGGTGGGTAGGAGCCTTGCACAACCGACTCTTCAGGCGCTGGAGGTGTGTACTCATTCTGGCCGATGTGTCTCCGCAACCAATATTGCATCAACTTTCATTATATATACATAACAACCATTCTTTGACGATAGACATCTCACTTTTCACACATATACACGGATCATAACACATTCATCAACATTTTTGTTTTGGCAGTGGATTCGAAATAATACACCATTAATATCTCTCAAACATTAAATCCCAGAATAAATCGCTGATTCGTTGTTCGTTACGTGACAGTTCCTCACTTGCAACACTCCACTAAAATGAAGCAATATTTGCAAATCTTTCCCACTTCAGGTTAATGTGCAACGGCAACATATCCTGGCTGTCGAGGACAATTTCAACATCGACACCAGGTGCGACCATTTTTTTTTCTCTCAGCTAGTGTTTACACTCAATGTTGCAGAAGAGGTGGGCGAGCTGTATATACATAAATCTGGCACTTATTTTTTGGAGTCGATGCTGAGGCTACTTACATGTAAGGTTTTTAGTTGATTCTTGTACACTATAATGCCCACTTCACAAAGGGGTTTTGCTTGGAATAAAACGAACATCCAAGTTGGAAGAATCGTATGTTTTCACTACGTTCTCTTGTAATTCTGTTAGACCAAATGAATCCTGTGAAAAGAAACAGATTAATGAGAGGTCAGAAATTGAGATGCACCATCAAATCATAAATCAATCACTGGTTGGACTTTGTCGACAGTTTGGCTTTGTTGCACTGCAAACTCTAAAACTAAAATGGCAATATCTTAAAAAGTACCATAGCTAGCATTTTCATTAATCTGAATAAGAATCTTTGTTACTTGCTGCGGGTTTGAAATGATTTAGGAACTATAGCTTAATTGCCAAAAACTATTTTCAATGGCAATGTCAACAAAGAGAAGATGTCAGTAATTCCCACAGTGCATACTTCCAATGGAGGTTTTGCTTACAGCTACTGATGTGAATACGTTAGAGATGAAACATGGAAAATTGACCGTTACTGATCACAAAATTGGATTTTAAGATGTTTCTCTCTAACGATTCACAGACTACCTGTACAAAAACTTCACTTGGAAGCAATACATTGGGTGGGAAGTTGATAGATTTTTTATTTTTCAACACGTGTTTCAGGAATTACGTTTGTTCTGTGTTTTGTCTTGTTCAAATCAAGCAGACCAGATAAGCTCTAATAATGGAAAGCTCAACCCTAAATTGGCAAAAACTTGGCAAAATTAAGAGTCCCATTGCATTGTTGGTGCCAAAGATTGAGTGTACCAAAAGATACTTGCATTTCCTTAGAATTGTACAATTTAAAAAATGCTTTATCAGAATGGTATGGAATGAGGACACATGCAAAAGACGTACAGAAGAAGAAGACAAAAAGATAGTGGTTACCTGACCATTAAAACAAATCCAGTTAATATCCTCGTTAGAGGTAAAGTATGCAAATCAGCTGTACTCGAAAATGCTATTGAATTGCTAGTGGATGTATTGAAATCTAAGCTAGAATGCTAATGACTCCTAACTGGAAAGATATTGAATGCTACCTGGACGTTTTTGAATGCTAGCTGGAATGCTATTTAATGCTAGCTGGAATGCTATTTAATGCTAGCTGGAATGCTATTTAATGCTAGCTGGAATGCTATTGAATGCTAGCTGGAATGCTATTGAATCCTAACTGGAATTATTTAATGCTAGTGAAAAATGTATTGAATGTAGCTCAATGCTTTTGCATGCTACCTGAAATGCTTTTGAATTGCTAGCTGAAATGCTTTTGAATGCTAGCTGAAATGCTTTTGAATGCTAGCTGGATGCTAGCTTGAGATGCTCCGTGAATGATAGCTGGATGGCTATGAATTGATAGCTGAATGATATAGCATTCATAACTGGATGAGATTGAATGCGTAACTGAATGCTATGAATGCTAACGGAAGCTATTGAATGCTAGCTGGGATGCTATTGAAGGCCTAGCTGGAATGCTCTTGAATGATAGCTGGAATGCTATTGAATGCGTAGCTGGAGATGCATTGAATGCTAGCTGGACGCTTTTGAATGCTAGCTGGACTGATATTGAATGCTAGCTGGAGTGTTATTTTAATGCTAGCTGAATTCTATGAATGCTAGCTGAAATTCTGTTTGAATGACTAGATGGGTGCATTGAAGTAGCTGTAATGCTATTGATTGTAGCTTGAGAGGAATTCTTTTAATGCTAGCTGGGATGATATTGAGAATGCTAGATGGGATTGCTAGTCGAATGCTAGCTGGGCTGCTATTGAATGCTAGCGGGAAGGTATGGAATGCTAGCTGGGATGTATTGAATGCTCGCGGAATGCTAGCTGAATGTATTGATTGCTAGCTGGAATTCTTTTTAATGCTAGCTGGAATGCTATTGAATGCTAGCTGAAATGCTATTGAAGGCTAGCTGAAAGTATTGAATGCTAGCTGAAATGCATTGAATGCTAGCTGCAATGCTATTGAATGCTAGCTGGAATGCTATTTAATGCTAGCGGAATGCATTGAATGCTAGCTGGTAGGCTTGGAATGCTAGCTGGAAGCTATGAATGCTAGCTGAATGTTTTTGAATGCTAGCTGGAATGCTAGCTGGAATGCTATTGAATCCTAATGAATGCTAGCTGGAAAAATGCCAGCTGGAATTATATGCATGCTACACCAAATTACTAACCAAAATGTGGAGCAGAATTATAAGAAATGCTTGTATGAATGCTTAAGAAATTATGCTATGGTCTGAACAGTCGCGCAGAATACTAACAGTATGGTTAGACGTTGTGGAGATGCACTAGAGGGATATACTAGGACAAAGTTAGCGATAATCTGCAAACTGGACTATGTGATGGATGTTTAGTTAGGGGTCATTCATAGGAGTGGGGACAGCAAAGTGTGTGACATGATAGTGAAAATTTCAAATGTTCATAAACTAATAAATAAACTTTTTAGTTAGGGGAAATACCCTACTTTGAAATTTAGGGGGAGTTGTAAATGTTGGAATGTACATGGGATTTGTAAGGATACAGCTTTTTGTGGTCCATCTCAAAGTGCAGATGTAACATTGGCACCAAATCTTGTATATTAATGCTTCATTCTGAAATATTTTACCATTATTGTTGTTTCATTATTCTTGAAAAATATAGTAACTGTTAAGTATTAATCATAAGAATTTACTTGGTTTTGGTTTCCGCTGTGGAAAAAAATAAGTGACAGCTTTAACTGTATTGCAGGTCCTAACTTTTCAATATAAGGTGACTTTGTGACAATAAAGTTATGTTTGTTGAATTTAGCCCAGTACCTGATGCATCACATCATATGTTACTGTCACACAGCGTACCACTATACAAATATATTTAATAGTTGCTTTCATGAACAAACACTGAATTTTGAAATAATTGTCCATAATCACCATTGTGGATTGGTGTCAATGTTACGTCTTTCTGCATTGCTCAATTGCCATTATTGGTTTGAATATTGATTAGAAAATACATTAATTCGCATTGACTTCGAGAAAGTTAAGCACCATCTGTCTAGTAAAGCAAATACCCTTAATTGACAGCATTTGGTGCATGAAACTGCAGATATTGTTACAGAATAGGTATTATGTGTTTTCGGATGAAACATGACACCATGTCAAGTACATCCACTAAATTATTCATTTAGAACTTTATCTATAATCTCCACAGATGCGTGTTTAAGGTTTTTAATTTGAACACTTATAGTCCATTAATTGGTTAGATATTTAATATCGGGAGTACAAAGTGGTAATAAATTATGACAAGTTAAACTGAAATGGTGTAAATGTTACATCTGTACACTTATTGACACGCAAAATGATAACATATTGTTCCTACATAGTGTGTTACCAGTAATAATTGTTTATTTTATGAAAGGTATTGGTCAAAACCTCTTTATCATAAAAAAAAAGGTAATGTTTTAACATTGATTTAGTTTAAATTTTGGCTTAAATGTGTGAAAAGTGCGGAGTAACAGATTGACCAACCATGGTTCAAATAAGGAACGTTTTTCGTCATATTTTAAAAATAAGATTGATATACGCTCATTTAAAATCTGACACTTAGAGTACTGCAAAACCAATTCACGACATGACAATTCAGACAGAGAAGACTAGTTTATCAGCAATATCGGGGGTAGTGGCGGATTAACCTAAGTGACACATATGTTTACTCCGCACAACCATTATTTTGGCGACCTTTATTTTAAAAATATGAGATCAAATACATTTTCTATTATTTTGCAATGCTTGTTTAAATACTTTTTTAATTAAATTTTAACTATCAAAATAAGATTCCAATGATATGTAAGTTGGCAAGTTATTGTCCAACCAATGTATTTTTTTTATGTCACCATTTTCCTGATTATGTTGTTAATTTTTTCAACCTATTTGCGGAATTTGTGCAAGGAAAATATTTTCCGATGTCTGCAAACTTGGTATCATTTGAAAGCCTATTGTATGTACTTTAACTGCAAAATGAAAATATTTTGAACATATATATCATCACTTAGCCAAAAAATCGTCTTTTGTTCCAATGTGAATTTTTGACTGTGTTCCCCACCTTGAATGACCCTTATACAACATGAAATTGGTTAAGGAATCTGCAAAGTTATTCACCATTAGGAGGTCAATAGATTACAACTGACATCAAATCAGTCCTGTAAAATGGACAGTATGGGATGAATATTGGAATTAGTAAAACTGCATTATGAAAACGATGGTAAGTGGAAAGTACACACATATTCTTACTCATGGTAACCCACTATCACGGTACCCCATGTGTACTCTTAGATCTACTCCAAGCTATGGGGCGGGGATGGGGTTTATAGCTAGTTTTTATTAGCGTACATGAGTCATGGGTGCTTTAGGTGACTGACAGGTACATGCTATTCCACCAGTAGTGGAGTATCCTTATAGCTACTTCTGAGTACTATCACAGGTATTCTGTTACCAGCAGGGCCGTATGCAGGTTTTATTTTGGGGGGCGGGGACTTCGAAAAAGTAGACCTTGTTTTAAAGGGACCTTTTTTTGCTAAAAGTGGACCTAACCCCTAAAATGAGTCCTTTTTGGACTTTTTGAACATGTTACACCCAAAAGTGGACTCTTGTGTCAAAATTTCTCTGAACTTGCACCGTTTGTATCAAAAAAATAAGCAAAGAGTGGACCTTTGCCCCTTTTGTGGAATTGGGGCGGAAGCAGCGACTGCATTTGATCCATAGAGGTAGCAACATCTACTTTGTTTGCTCCCTTTTGGACCATTTTTAAACTGGTGATAGTGATACTTGAATGAGCATACCAGAAACCCTATGAATCAAAGAAGTGACCGTATTTAGCCAAATAATAAATTATACACTTTTGAATCCCAATGCATGAGAGCATGTACTGTGTACCATGCAAGAAAGTACTCCATTGTTAGCTGCTGCTGGAGTGATTCTTCAACAGTACTTGTCAGTGAAAACTCTGGCTGTATATTTCATCAGAATATGTGGATACCTGGGTTATTTTGGGCATTTTATTGCAAAGTGAAATACAGGTACTAGCTTGTAAGAACTCTCAAGAAGATTTTGAGATGATAAGTGTATCAATAGTGTAGTAGTGTATAGGAAACCACCAGGCCTATTTTGGGAATTTTTGGGGAAGTACGGTATTATGGCCTTAAAGCACGCATAGTACCAGGCTATCAAAATAAGGTCTGCTACTTCTCTGTTCTATATAATCCTTATATTACAAAAAAATATCGCGCGTCCCCGGACCGCAAGTTCGTCTGCCGTCGTGGTTTTGGTTTGTGAATGGGGCAAAGTTGCAGGTGGTCCACCAAGGTCACATTGTAGGTCAACAACATGTCACCCCACCCCACCGCTCCTTTCCACCAAGGTACATCATTGTAGCCCTTACGGAACTATATGGCATTGTAAATTTAATTAAGGGTTACTTTTTGACCCACCAAAGGTCACATGAGGTCAGAACATGTCACCCCACCCCGACCCCTCCTTTCCAGAGAACGTTGCTCATTGTAGCCCTTACAGAAATCATATGGCCCATGCAATATATTAAGGGTTAACTTTTGACCACAGACACAATGCATACATGTAAATGCCACAAAATACAACAGAGTAATCCTATGTTGCCTTCTGCAATTCTTGCAGATGACATAAAAAGCGGCTTTTATTAGCTGCTAAGAAGTAAAAAAGGGGGGAAATTGCAGGTGATTTTTTGTTACAAAGGTACACGGGGGAATGGAAGTTGAGTGTCAGAAAACTAAAAAATTGTTGATAACTTCAAAAGGAATGTGGGTCAATAGCGAGGGCGGCAGTTTGCAAAGGGCCGAACCTTGCAGTTCAATAGATACCCCGAACCATCTTCCCTTTTCTTCTTAGCAAGGCTCTACTAGATTTGGAATCCTCATTTTCCATCATACTCAGCTATTTTTTTATACAATTTAAATTACAGTAATTTTGTCCCTGTCAATTGATATTTGTGGGACCTTCACAGAGTTGGCGTGCGTTGTATTTTTTCAAATTCCATGCATTTTCCAGGTATGGAAAGCCATCATCATCTTCCAAGTTCTCCTTTATGTGTGGGGAATGGCACTAATGGCAAACCAATATTGACTGCCAAAACAAAAGCAATAGCAAAAGGGTAAATTGAGGGCAAAAATGGACTCCACCAGATCATTGCAGTGCTTTGTTTCCATTTTCAAGGTATGGTCCAGGTATGGAAGCCATCTATTTTCAAGGTTCTCTTGGATTGTGGGGCAACCAATGAGCCTTGGATTATCTCCGTCTCACTCCATGCATATCCCACTTTAAAAACCCTGATAAGATTCTGTAAGATTATAACACTTAGTCAGGGCCCATCGCAAGAAACCACGACCAATACTGGGCTTGTTGGACTCATTTGACTGCATTCCTGAATTTTCTGAGAAGATGTTGAACTCTCTAGGTTCCAGTTTACCTGCAGAACCTTAAAAGTTGAACCAGTCAAGTTCAAGTTACTTTTTTAAAACTAAGCTCACTAGTGTCCGAATCCTGGATCCCGTGGTGGGACACTTGCTTTATTTATATTTGGGGTATCCATAAGGGAGTTATCTGAATACCATCTTATGATTAAAGCAGACTGACTGCTCTCCTCCATGGTTCACTTGGAATTGGGCAATGAATCATGAAACTCCAGCCTTGAGGAGACATTAAGCGTCGGGTCCCCTGTACAGAGAGTCACAACTTACATGTTATTCGCGCCCATTTAAAAAGAGTGGGTGAAAACCCTGACTGTTCGTTTCCCAATCTACCCCTGGCCTAAAGCGGGCCACAAATTCAAGTGGCCCTCTTATGGCCCTCCATTATGACCATTGTGTGTTCAAAGAACTCAGTTTTGTCTAATTACCTACTACTTCCACATGAGGGTGCAAACGAGATAGCCCATGGTGTACCTGGTCGCAGCAGGTCTAACCTATGCAAATATGTGAGGATTCTCGGACATCCATAGTCATGATATGTTGAGCAGATACTTTGTACTAACAGGCATACATTTAAGTTAATGTAGGTGCCATTCAGTTTATCACTTGCTGTGTACGGTCTAATACAAACCTGTTGGACGCGCAAGAATGCATACTCTGAACAACTTGGGCTGTAAATTTGACATTGATATAGTGAGTACTCTACAGCGTACCCGAGTACATACAGGGGTACCCAAGTACATACAGGGGTACCCAAGTACATAGAGGGGTACCCGAGTACATACAGGGGTACCCAAGTACATACAGGGGTACCCGAGTACATACAGGGGTACCCAAGTACATACAGGGGTACCCGAGTACATACAGGGGTACCCGAGTACATACAGGGGTACCCGAGTACATACAGGGGTACCCAAGTACATACAGGGGTACCCAAGTACATACAGGGGTACCCAAGTACATACAGGGGTACCCGAGTACATACAGGGGTACCCGAGTACATACAGGGGTACCCGAGTACATACAGGGGTACCCGAGTACATACAGGGGTACCCGAGTACATACAGGGGTACCAGAGTATATACAAGTGGTTAACCAGAGTCACATAAAGGGTGTACCTGTTACAGGTGCAAACCAAAATGAGGAATATGACTGTGTAGGGGAGGTGTGACACAACCTGCCATGTGAGTGCAAGACGACTTCAAGTGCAATGCTGCCATATGATAATCTGTGGTGCTGACGTGTCTTAGATTGACTTAATTTATCTTTCCTGGAGACTGTGGCTTACAAATGCTCACTCAGGGCACTGTCCCTCCTTAGGGGTGTCCATAGTACTCCAAATATTTGTTTTTTTTTTTTCGGCGGCGATTTCTTCTCAACTCGTGACAAATATTTTCGAACTCTCATTTTTTGTAATGGTTGTACTATCGATGCTCTTCTTTCCATGAACTAAAAAAGTGCTAAAATTTCCTCGCCCGTTACTGAGATAATAATAAGCTTGGGTCCCTAGGAACCCCCATTAGGCACCAATGGAAGTGTGATTTTAAAAATAAAATGAGGCAAACGTGTTGCCAGAATATTTTTCTGCTTATGTTCCACCAATGCATGAACAAAATTTTTACCTAATCAGAAAAAATATAACCATTTATGGCTGAAAAGAAGCATTCATTCAATCGAGGCACTGCGCCATTGCATGTACAGCCTATGGCAATACGGGCCCTCCACAAAAAATACAGAAGTCAAAATGGGTAATGTTTGTGTTAAATGTATTTAAATTGGTCCTTCTAGAGCAGATATAACATCAAAATGATTTGCCATGTGTATGCTGTGAAGTTCGTTCGCGAAAACAATCATGACATTACTTTTTGAGCGATTTTTTGAGCATTTCGAAAACAATGATTGCCCCCTAATTTCCCAGACGATAAACCGGACTCATTGATATTGCACTTTGGCCTTGTCTTATGCACCCTCAAAGGTGGTTATAGTTTCATTTGAAAATTCCATTGGGAAAGTAGTTTCCTTAGGGGGGTCCATGGAACCCCCCCCAGGCACTAACGTGAATGAAAACACTTCTGGGCACTAAGTGTTAACAGAACCATTTCAAGAGTCCGATGACCAACTTGCACATTGTATGTTTGATGGGAATTTCTGACAATGGCTGCTATTAATGCTTATTAGAGCCTTCTTGTACTCACATTGCGAACTGTAACAAGCAAAGGTTGATCCTAGAGGGCGATTTAAACCAATCCATAATGCATTACAATATAACCCTATGCTGTACTGTGGTCATCTTATGCCCTTCAGTAATTGGGAATTGAAAGTTCCAGGATTAACCATTTCAACCCCCTGGGGGATTTGGGTAGACAGTGGTTTATATATGGCTTTGTGAGCAAAGCCATCTCAAAAACACTGATCTAAAGACTAGGCCTGTTTGTACTTATTAGAATGCCTTTTTCATGCTGCTTCCAATATGCTCATGAAAATGCATGGCTTTGAAATTTTTTGATAACATTTGAAAGAATTTTGATCTCGGAGGGCCTAATAGCCGAAGCAGGACATCTGGGCTTTTGCCATAAATATGCTTAGCACAGCAACAATGAGCGTAAAATAAAATATTTGATGATTGCGCTGAAGGTGTTGTGGCTGCCGCTATTTACAGTGATCATACTTTTTGATTTTGCTCACTTGTTTTCATTCATCACCAGCGCTACTGGATTCCCTGGTGGTGTTTTCCGCCAGGTGAACGCTGTGACAGAGGTCCGATCCATCTATATTCATATGCAGGGGGTTCTATATAGATTAATCACTCACTTTGATATATTACCCCAGTCATGTATTCTTAACGGAATAAAAGGCTCATGCAAACACAAGTGTTAAGAGCTTTATATGTAAAACTACTGAAGTGGTAAATATCACAGCAGTACATCTATTAAGACACCAGGTTTCAAAGGGGTGGACGGACAACATGAACATCTCAAATTATCTCCATGAATGCCTAAGTTTGAAAGTTTTATATTGTGGACAAGACCATAAACATTGATCTCCGTATGCATGCTAGTAACTAGCCACTTGAACTTGAAAACCAACCGCATGATGAAGCACATGCTCATCCAACTTGATAGTCACAAAAAAACATCGAGATCACATGCTCTCATTACCACCACAATGAGAGCCAGTGATCTCAGTATCAATTTACTAAATGTCACTATCCGAGATCACAGGCTCTCATGGTGGTTTAAGTTCTAAAATTGCATGCATGGTGGATTGGGTTACACATCCTCTGAGCATTTCCTACCTACTTAGGGCGTCAAGTAGTAGTACTTTCAAATACAAGGAGCATGAGATTAGATCCATCAAAGGAAAAATCAGAGTTTAAATTCATCGTCAGGAGGATGATGGTGAAAATTTGGGGAATGGCAAACTTTGGTTGCCCAAGCCCTGCCAGTAATCATACCTACCTTTTGTCTGACATCCTGATGCCATTTCCCCTCTTTGAATGGTTTTGGGCACTTATTTACAAAATGGGGTCTAGTCTCGAAACCACATAGATAAATATTATACCTTGTTTGGGTTTTTACTTTGCCGGTTGGGCAGTCGCCGTTCCGTACATCAGCAGCTTGAGGCTGCTGTGCGGCGGCCACCTGGGCTTTTCCACTGGTTTGTTCCTGATGGGGAGGGTTGAGATTGAGGGTTGAGTTCTTGATCGTCCAAAGATTGCAGTGGCATCAGTGACGCATCACCCTATGCAATGAATGGTATGCCCCAAACCACCAAATACACCCGCACATAATATAGCCCCCAGGTAGCACCGGCGCAGCATAATATAGCGCCACCAAGTTAGGAGGTCACACAATGTAGAGACAGACAGGCAGGCAGAGAAGATGCGAGAGACAAAAAAGGGACAGAACGACTATAAAAGGTCAGTGTACTACTTCTAAAACTACAGCTGCTAAGACATGCAGGTGTTGTGATATACAAAATGGTGAGTTTAAAATAGGTAGCTGTTACACATAAACCACTTAAAGATGTTCTTGTTCTTACCATCAAGTGTTTCTTGCCAACGTCTTAATTTTCTACGCAGTCCCTTGGATACTACTCAAGCAAATAGGGTTCGGCAATCAGTCCTGTGGTAGAAATTAAGATGTGTTTTGTCTCATTAAGACTCTGATGTAGAAAAAAGACATCTTAGTACTGGGTGCTAGGGTAATAAGGAAGGGGTGTACATGTGTTCTAGGTTACTAAGTATGATGCCACAATTCAAAGTTTCACCCGCCAATTCGACACTATCGGATGTCACCAACATTAAATGCACTATCATGGATTTGCTAAATTAAAATAAAAAAACATCAAAAATCAAATTTTTGCATGTCTGTAACAAGTATAGGTATCCTAACATACCCTACAAATGATAGGACCAGAGGCAACCTAATAATGAACAAAATCAGAATATTTTTTAGTTTTTATGGCCGTATGGACACTTTCTAACACACTCAATCCAGGGAATTTGTATCTTGAACATTGCCGTTTCTCCTTTCTGTCAGTCTTCCGTTAGGAAAAGTAACTTATGAGAAATTCTACAGGCTTATACTTCACTTTAATGCTATTTCTGCCATTTTAATATTTTTACTCTTCCGATAAATCACTGATAGTGTCTTTTAAGCTTATAACGTATAATTATTTGGACACCAAACTTATTTTTAATGACTTTTCATATAAACAATTGCTATTCAAAGTTTTTCTGTGGGTTGGAATTTTGCCAAAGTTAATCATAGCTGCTTTATTTTACACATTACGGTCCTCACACATATGGATGCATGTATTTTTTTTTTCTTAAAATACAACCAAACACACCAACTAAAAGAAATCTTTGTCTGAAATAGTATAGGGAAATGATAATGGATAGAAAATTGGAGAAAACAGGACATCAGATAGCTTTGGGACAAACATGTTTCTGAAACCACATAGTTTGACATTATAACTTATTTTTCAGAATTAATTTCCAGAGTGATTCAAGGATGGCAATTAGAAGTTGGCTATTGTGTATGTCACTTTGTTCTAAGGTTATCAAAAATGACAATTATTCAACATTATTAGCACACTAATTAAATTTTCTAATTTTTTAATGAGTTTGTGTTGATATTTTGGGGTAGTATTTGAGCTTTTTACAATTTTTGAACAATTGATTTACCGCCTGATCACATAGACATTTGCAGACATTGGTTGATTTTTTATTGGATTAATCTCAAAATGAAACCTAAATGGATTTGAAAAGGTACATGTGAAATTTTAAAGTTGAAATAAATTTTATGACTAATTAAGGTGGCATAATATAATTCAGAAGTCGAGTAGCAGAATTTAATATCAAATTGACTGCAGAACATACTTGAGAAACATAAGACAAACTGTTTTGCTAAAAGTCCTGATTAGTAGCTTAAGTTTTAACCGTTTTTAAAAATCTTCAATAGCTTGATTCATAACATTCGTTAGGGGGGTGGGGGGGTAGTCAACGCACACTTTATCGATGAATTCCTACGAGTTGCCTAGTAATGTGCAACACTGACCACACCTAGCTACCCCCCCACCGTTTGTTAAATGGTGAAATGTAGATGAGCATTTGACACAGTTGTAATAATTCTCTTACACATTTTGGCTGGTATTCTGAAAGGGATTCTCACTTTAGACCCCGGGTTTAAGACAGGGTTAGTCCTATATGAATGGACCTTTTCCTTCCCATACTCTAAAAATGTGCTGTCACAGGCAGGATCCCCATGGATGGGCTAAAATGGCCCATCCCCAAGGAATTTTTCTCACCATTAACATTTAATTTCACAGTATTTGAAATGAAAAGTCCACCCTTGAGGACTAACCCTGGATTAAAACCCAGATCTAAAGTTAGACTCCCTTTCAGAATACCAGCCCTTAGAGTCATTAAAAATCACTTAAACTACCACTTAATTTCATGCAAAAACATTTTCTTATATGAGCTTGCAACAGGTCCATCATCAGCCATGTTATTGGGGGAGTGACAAGCAGGAGGAAGTGTTTTTTAGTTTTTGATCTGAGAATAAAGTCTTATTGATACTGCTTGTTTCTTGTATATTACCCAGAATAAAGATTGGGGATTGTCTGATTCCCTAACCCCAGAAGACAGATGGATGTCTTGATTCCCTACCCCGAAGACAAGATGGTGATTCTGATTCCCGACCCCGAAGACAAGATGGGGTGTCATTGATTCCCTCCCCATAAGACACGATGGGGATGCCTTGATTCCCTACCCCAGAAGACAAAGGCGATGTCCTTGATTCCCTACCGCAGAAACAACTGGGGGATTTCTTGATTCCCTACCCCAGAAGACAAGATGGGGATGTATTGATGCCCTACCCCAGAAGACAAGATGGGGGTGTCTTGATCCCTACCCCAGAGACAGATGGGGGTCTTGATTCCCCCGGCAACACCCTCCCCGACCCCCCTACCCCGAACCGTCCGCTCGTGTTCCAACGCTTGGAGATGGCGGTGTAGGCGCCCACCGGCCCGGGGTGGTGCCGTGAACTTGGCCAACGGGTATCTCGCATCTAGCGATACCATACCCCATAAGACAAGATGGGGAGGTCTTGATTCCCTACGCCATAAGACAAATGGGGATGCCTTGATTCCCTACCCCAGAAGACAAGATGGGGATGTCTTGATTCCCTACCCCAGAAGACAAGATGGGGGTGTCTTGATTCCTACCCCGAAACAAGATGGGGATGTCTTGATTCCCTGGGATGGGGATCGCCCCATGGGAATTTCTTATCCCTACAGAGATGTAACAGAGGAGCTGTGTCCCATTTCTGAAATCCAAAGTTTTAAGGTCAAGACCCCGCTTCTCCAAAATAAATTGGTACTTAAACTAGGTTTTTGATGGAGTTCTACCTTTGTTCATTAAAATTTTATCTCAGAATTGAAAAAAAATGGGAAAAAATCCATTTCTGGATCTTTTTAATTTATTACAAAATACGGAATTCCAGAAATTTCCGGAAAGTTACATCGTCCCTAACCATCTTTGCATCACCTCCCATAGATTCCATTCCTCACAATTACAACTTCAAGAAATACTTTTTCTGACGATAAAGATCAGAAACACTGCTTTTCGAAATCACTTCTACACTATGATTTACCGGCTTCTTAAAATTTTTAACCAAGTAAAATAACAACTACAAACCACCAGTGGTCTGAGAAATTTCAACATAGTGGCATTCATGAATAAACTCATAACATGCTGCTTATGAGTTCTATAAATATTGTAAAAATACCTGTGAAGTATTAATGGATGAGATACTTTTTCTAACCTCTGTCCCATGGTTTTTGAACATACATAAAATGTATTGAACTTCAATTTTTGCCAGTTATGTTAGTATGTTGCAAAGTGAAAGTCCTCAAAAGTATGTTTTTTGATAACTTAACACTGATCAAATTCTTCATTTTTTTAAATATCCTGAAATACCTTAATATTCTTACATTCTAAACATTGCCACAGTTACAATTAATAATAAAATTAAATTTTGTTAATTTAATAGATTATATTGATAATTATCAAAAGATCAATCTTCTTTGAAATTTTCCAGAAAGAATCATGCGACATCTTTCAACAGGTTTCTTAAACCTTAGTTCACATTTTTGTGCCTTTATAGTATTCTTTCTTTTCACAAAGATGTGAGAAAATAGCTACATTAGTCAGCACATTGTGATACGCTCGCACATATATTTAAGTAAGTGTTCCAATGTATATTCTCCTTGGACAAAAGACTGCTCACTTAAGCATACTGCAATGCTTCCATTAATTCTTAGGCTATAATAACATGTTTTAAGGGATAACAGCGTAATAAAAGGATTAAAAAGATGTGGAAATCCATTTTCTAGCTACAAATAGGGACAAATGTGTATGATTCTATTAAAATACTTTAATAAAAGAAAACAACCTACAAAATAGTAATTTTTTATCTAAAGCATTTGGAAAATTTTGTCATATATATCTCACAAATTGACACTGAGTGATGTGACTACTATAAGGACATAAACAGCTGATTGTGGTACATACCAGTTACAGAATAAACAAGGGTCAATAATGCGCATGTTTGAGGTTAACTGTATAGTTCATGGTTGCATTTAATATCAAGACTTCAAATCTGGGACTAGGGAGAAGCTTTTTTGATATGTAAGTTAGACTTGATCGCACCCCAGAAGGTCCAGTACCCGGGGTCAGTATCAGATAAATGGTCTTCTCACTGTTTATTTTGTCTTTAATACACAAATTTCAAATTTTTAATTATGTTTGTTAATGTTAGCACATCTATGCTAGTAACAAAGATATCAATACATTTTTGTTTAAAAATTTCGGTGCTCAAGAATAGCAAATCGCTGCTTATCCCATTTAAGCAACTGATATGAAGTCGGTTTTATGTCCAAAACTAATGGATTTTGGAGGCTGGGATTTTAGAATTCATAATTGAGAAAAAATACAGGCTTTTGTATGACATCAATCAGAAAAACACTTCCGTTAAAATTGGGAGCAGAGCTTACAAATGGAACACATACCTTTAACATATCTAATCTTGTTTGACCCTTGTCACTCAAAAAGGAGACATTGCCATTGATGCCGAAACCCAATCGGATTTACACAAATGAAAGTTCGAGAAAGAAGTCTTTCAAACAAGGGCGGTCTCGAACCAAGTGTCAGCTGGTTGTGCGATAATTGCTTTATGATGAAGTTGGCAAATGATGTAGAAAGAAACCAAATGCACTGGAGAGAGAGGAGTAGGTGTAAGTATTTGATATTATGGCATGCAGACCAAGACAAAATTGCCCCTAAAAATATCAAAAAGTGAGTCCTTTCCAATAAAGGCACTATTTTGGTATAAAAAAAACATTGTTTTCGAAACAGGCTAAACCATTGACATATTTTGAAAGATTCAATCCAAACCAATTATAACTAGCAGCCAGTTTTTAATCACTCTTTAGGGTGGGGGAAAGAGAGAGCTGGGGAGTACTTGGCTCCTACAACACAGATATTCCAATTGCCAGGGGCAACTGTTTTGTTTTTCCTTTTTCAATCAAACATGATTTTTTTACCCATAATCACAGCCATTAAACTTCATGCTAATCATTGAGACATGAAAAAATAGGGGTTTTTTTGGTTTTTTTGGTTCGGTAAAAAAAAGTCACTTTTGATTAATCATCACTTTTCTGTGTTTCACCATTTCGCTGGGTAATTCACCTCTTTTGTCCAGGTTTCTTAAAACACATGCCATGCATATTGCCAATTGTTTATTGTCATTTATGACACGTCTACCATGTGATGGGACTCAGTCACAAGAAATACTACCATGATAGTGTTGTAAACTGTGTGCATGCTTCATAAAATAACAACTGCTTTCACAGGCTGAGAAATCGGTTCTAAGACAATAACGCAGAGTGATCAGTTGTTGAACATGTCGTTTGACGTCGCTACCGGTGAACACCACCAAAATGTTACAACAAACAAATGATTATAACTTTACATCAAAATACTGTTGGAGGTGCATGATGAGGCATAATATCAAAATTCTGCCCTTACGAACGAAAGCTTGAATATTAATGATAAGAGAATGAATATCATCAGGAATTCAACATTAGTCAAAGATACCATTTTAGGTGTTATACTAAAGAACACTAATCACTTTGACCTTGCAAGCACACTAGAAGGGGAGTACCATTATTAACTTGTCAAAGTGAGCCGTCATTGAGTTTTCTCATATATTACAAAATATGAGTAAAATGGTAACCTTATTCATAAACATGGACAGAGCCAAGAATTGGAGTTCAAATACAATTTGAAAGCTCACAAATTATTGTCAATTGTATGTTTTAAAGTTTGGCGATACAGATGTAGGTTCTTAACCTATAACTATCAGCATGACAATGTTTCTAAGCAGCAGAATTTGCAAATCGCGAGATTCCCAGACAGAATGGAAATATCCCACTGTCCCACAATGATACATCCCTCAGCCTACTTGGCCCGACCTCCCAACATTAATATATTACAGACATCTACATATTTAAAAATCCAAGTCAAAAGGATATTGAGGACCCCCCCCCAAAATGGCATAAACACTTGAAGATTCCCCAAACACACAGAGGTTAGACTATCATGCACAGGAATATTTGTTGCAAGAATTTAAGATTATTTTGCCTTGACACTACAAAAATATGGTCTGGGCTCAGTCTTCTCAAAGGAAAGTGTTCTTTCAGTGGAGGAAACCATGATCGCTAATACTATAGAGTTGTTCCATGCGAAGAAAAGAAAGTTTGTTGTGAAATGACCAGCTATAGGTTAGGTTACTCTTATTCTAATCAATGTTGCACATGTTACAAATATTAACTCAATATGTGCATAGCGATTATCTAATTTCTTATTTCAAAATGGAGGAGCAAGGACCCATTTGATTCAATATTTGATTTCCTGTTCACAGCTCAGTTAATATAATTTGACTCTATTTGGGCTACCAAGTGCACAAAAATGGGGAATCAATTGGGGCAGCTGAGGAAAAATCTTTAAAACACTATTGGGAATATTCTCAAGACCACTGGGGGAAAACTCCAATGACATTGGAAGAAGATGTCATGTTTTATCTGAAACAATTCAGGAAATATGTCTAATTGCTCACTTACATTACCAAGTGGTTTTAAAAACATGTTAGTATTAAAGCCATTATTATACGTTAGATAAAAAGGGAACAATAGCAATTTCACCACCGAACAGACAAGTCCTTTGGAACACATTATAAATTATTATGTTCCAGAAGAACTTGTTCACATCAAAGCAATGGTTTCACTTTTTAAAAAAAAAAAAAAAAAAAAAAAAAAAAAATGAACAATTTAAAAACAAACCGCAACTTAAAGGTACCGCAATGTCATAAGAAAAAGATGACTTTTTTCCACCAATTGTGGTTGTGGGTTGAAAATGGAGGGCTGTTTAAGTTACGTTGCTTTTATGGATATATTTGGCACAATATTTCTTTAAAATTCAACAAGGCACATTTTTTAATTGACAAACTTTGAAAAGAACTTGTATCAAAATGGGTTCAAGTGAATTCCTGGTTTAACACAAAATATTATCTGCCAGCATTTTTTTGGTTAGTTTGAAAAATTTGTGGGTGTTTTGGTAATTTCAAAAAAAAGAAGGTCCCTTCAAAACAAGGAAAGGTCTGAAATTCACTAACCGGGCTTGCCAAAAATTACACATCAGTTAACAAAGACGTGGATATTTCCCAAGGACCAGCCCTTCAAATTATAACAACATCTCAAAATCCTGAGTCTGTCTTTGGTGATGTCGGATTCTAGGGGAATATGTCCCAACAAGCAAATTGCCGTCAGTTACGGAGGTGGGCTAAAAAATTGTGCCAATGTATGTGCTGATGTATTATACTGGGGTCCTGTGAGTTTTCTCTGCCTTCCATGCACAAGTGGCAATTTTAAACCAAACCAGTAGTGATTGGTGCCAATTTCCTGATGTGGCTAGTCCCATTTAAAGATTCAAATTTTGTTCCTATTGAATGATGTGGCACTACCAAAATGACTTTCCAAAAATGTTTCTCGTTACATTCAAAGAAAATAGGAATAGTATTTAATAGGACTATACAAAAAAGTCTGAACTGATGTCATCAAACTTTGGCAAATTTTATGAAAAAGGTCTATAAACTGAAGTTTTTCCTTATTTATTTTTGGCCAAATCTATTCTTAATATTCAAATCATTTGGTCAATATTGAAAAATGTAAAAGGTTTTAAGGAGTGTTCCTTTTGGCTTTCAGAGTTTATTCTACTGCTGTAAATTAGAAATGCAGCATTTCAGAGCATAGACAATCAAGGTTGGTTCACATTATAATCTTGCAAAAACTACCCATTATACAGTTATTATATACTCAGGGATAAATCTAAATGGTTTCACTTACTAAGCTACACAAATTATGACACATTAAATGGTTCATGTGGATGGAAATGCCCTTGTTGTATGGCTGATACCCAGAATAGAAATGATGCTTTTTGAAGTACACTGATATATACTATTTCTAGGAACTTGTCAACGAAATGGAATACAGCAATTTTGAGATTAATTTCATATTATATTATGGTACTATAGCAACTTGTTGAAGCTATAACCCCTTTTAAAACATAATATATTAAATGAAATGGTTTCTTGGTATGTTTACACAATGTGCGAGCAAAAGAAGTCATTTTGTATTTGCTCAGACCTGCCCCTATGCGCTTTGTAGGACTAATTTGTGTTCACAAGCGTGAAAATTTGGGTTAGTGCTGGATCAGTCAAATAACCATGTATACAATACCCTTTTGGCCATTACAGTCCCATTAAAATTGTCTTTTAAACGACTGGACGTAAAGTACAACTTGTAAATTTTCAACAACTTTTATCTGTATAAACATTTCCTTGCAAGACAAATAATACTTTCAGAAATTTGGTGTGGAACGATTATGATGGATGTGGTGAAGTAAAAAATAGTCCTTTAGCTTTTTTATGAAATTAGCATAAAAAAAGAAATTTTACACTTAAGTTGTTGTAGTACATAAATTTTCATAGTTTTAAGCTAAGAATTTATTTGTCTGTCAGCAGCAAAACTATTTTAATATCAAATAATGGCACATTCTTTTTTTAAATTAAAAAACTTTGTGAAATTGCCTGAATTTTGTTTTTAGATTTGAGAGGCACATTGTGGTGCAGTGGACAGTGTTCGCCTCATAAGCATAAGGTTGTGGTACGAGCCCCGCTGTCGCCCAATGTGTTGTGCACTTGGGCAGGACTTGTGCTCATGTGCCTCTATCAAACCCAGGAGGTTATAAATGGGACGGCCATATACTAGGAAGGTAACACACTCGCTGCTGTGGGAGGAGTGGCGAACCACCCACACAGCAATGTTATATGATGGAGTCTGTCAAACACACAAGAGACGAGAGATGGGCACTCTGCCTTGCGGCCGCGCAACCATTTTTTGTTTTGGTGGAATTTAAAAATCACTGCTCTGTCGTTAGCTCAAATTCATTGCACCTTTAATGACATACTATAAACTAACTTTGCCAATGAATTGCAACACGCCGATTCCCACAGACTCATTTCATGCCAATCGCATCACAGTTAGAGAAATAAGCAACGCTCAAATGGAAACACCATGTGACCGCTAATTCAAAAAAAAATCCCCTGCCAATATTTTGTCTCGTAGGTTATGAACAAAATCATTTTGAAATTAACAAAGAAAGTGGTATAAAAAAAAAATAATCGACTGATCATTGTTAAGTACCCGACAGCGAAGTCAATAAGTGACGGTCCATTAAATTATCTGTGATAAGGGCATAAAAAATAGTTCTGTTTGGGCGTAATGGAGCTTAAATATCAGGGGCGGTCAGATTTTTTTTTTTTTAGATCTTCTCAATGTTACAGATGCAACGATTTTTAAAGCTTTTTTTCAATGACATAGCAAAGATCTTTTAGTTTACTTGTATAGTTGCTTTGTTGTCTTGTTTGTCATATTTCTTCATCTTTATGTTGGTAAAAAAAAATACTTGTTTTAAACTTGTGGATTGAAAAAATACTGGGTCGGTCAGCAGAAATTTTTTTTATTTGTTGCTAATTGATAAAAACTTTGAGTCGGCAGGGTTTTTTTTTTTAGGGTCGGTCGGGTTACGCCAAACAAACAATTTTTTTATGCCTAACTGCAATTTGAGTGGTATGTGAATAATAGTCATCCATAATCATCACCAACGTGTATCAAGATTGATGATATCTGACCTTGCGGGGAGGACGTATTCTGCATCATAAACCGTATTGTTATTCATAAACCTTGGCCTTTTTACTACTTGTGATATTTCTGGATTTAATTGGTAAAGAGATAGAGATTAAATAACAGGAATTCTACTATCCCGCTGTGTATATTTGTTAGTTAGTTAAACCCAAGTTTTAAATCCGGTTTGGGCAAATGGAATAGAGATGCACCTGCCTTTGATGGGGACATAAACCCATGGTCCTGTATACATGGTGTATGAGTTAATCGCAGTGGAGTGGCTGGTATCTAAAGGGAGGGATAACTTTAGACGGGTTTAAACCAGGGTTGTCCGACGGTTGAGTGGAGCTTTTTTTCACAATATGTGAAAGTAAATGTAAAGGTGAGAAAATTCCTACTGGATGGGCCGAAACAGACCAACCATGAGGAATTTTATCACCTGTTATGGCACACTTTCAACAATATTTGGAACGGGAAAAAGTCCACTCATGTAGGGACTACCCTGGTTTAAACCAGTCTAAGGTTAGTCTCCCTTTCAGAGAATACCAGCCAGTCAGTTTTAACAAAAGAGTAGACAGACCCGGCGGTTCCAATTTATCCCAGAACTATTATGGATTCAATGCGGAAATAAATTGCGGCAAAGCTTTCTTGAGTTATCCAGAACAAAAGTGTAAAAATCAAAATAATTTTGAAGTCTCAATCTAAAAAAATATCCTGAAATACTGCTTACATGCACCCCAGACACTCATCTATTATCTGGGTATATGTTAGTGCCTTGAAATGTGCCACTCGAAGGTATAAAGTTTACTCATGAGCTAAAGTCCCGGAATCGCGTCCATTCTAGATGTATTATGGGGTATGTGCAACACATGTAATTCTGTAAATGAAATCATAAGATCCACACGCTGTCAATCTCTACCTGCACAAAAGTCCCTCAAACTCACATGATCTCTTATAGTGATTCCCAAACCACAATGCATCATGTGATGGATTTTTAACCTACATTCTCCACATACTGTAAAAGGGTATATTTTGCAGTACCAAAAATATTATTTATGAATTTTTGGGAAAAAATTATTAACAAAACCTTTTGCAATTTGAACAGTGCTTCTTATAAATAAAACCTTTAAAATACCACTCACGTACATTAAGAAACCTCTTCAAATCAAACTCCATAATATCTCACTCAATTTTTTTAACTTGTATTATATTGCTCATTTTAATCATTCACTACAGAATTTCCAGTACCAACTTAACATGTGAGATTAAAATGATTAACCTCCTGCTTGTCTGGATACCAAAAATCATACCAAGGCCAAGTTCATAGGTAGGATATAAACATTATTGACTTTGACCTGGAGATTGGAGATTGACATTACATGAAATGGTTTCAAATATTTACCTCACTGTTACTGGTGTAACATCTGGTGGGCTGGTATGGCGCCCATGTGGGGAAAGGAATGAGGTAGGCACGTAATACTGAAATACAAAACACACAATGTCAGTTAGCCTTGAAATGCCCACCTTATGTTAACCCTTTTTTAACAACCTTGTAATTCTGTGGAGACATTAGCGGTATGAATGCCGAAGGTTGGTAAGTGGCAATAGCTGGCCGTTTGTCAAAAATTTCTGGAACATAATACCAGGCCAAAGTGTATGGAAAAAGACCTTGAACTGGTTTTCATGGCGACTGTGTTGACCCTTTCAAAAGCCATGACTCAAGGAAAGATGAAATTGGTAAGACTAATACAGGGCAGAACACAGATGTATCCATGGCAGCTATTGCATTATGACCTTCTTGCATTCACATGATTAAATTACTTTCAGTGGGACTTACTTATCAACCACTGAACTAAGACTGGCTTGTTTGGACTCATTTTAATTCACTTGTGATGCTGCATTCCAATATGGTCGTGAATGTGCATATTTCATTTTTTTTGGAAAAAAAAAATTTGGGAATTCTGAAAAAAAAAATGAAAATTCTTAAACAATATAGTCGCATGCAGCGGTCTCAAAGTTAACAATCACATTGTGTTTGGGGCATTAGTGGTGTAATCGCAAGACAAATGCATATTTTATTTGAATTGTTAGTGTGGACATTGACATGGCAAGAACCATCAAAACACCTACACTCTGAAATACTCACAACTTTATTTCACACAAGTCTGTGGGCAGTCACTGGACTAGCTGTTAGATTTGCTAAGATAAAAGGGGTTAGATTTGACAATGAAATGTTAACTGGGGTTCCCACTGACCATTTTAGGAGTCGTTTGGGCCCAATACTGTCAGATCTTTACTGATGTCAGACATCACTTTTTATGAATGTGGGGAACAATAAACCTGGTATGGACTACTGGTTTAATTTGACCTTGAACACCCACCACTCTCAATTTAAGCTAGTCTTTCCTAGGCAATGCGCTGTTCCATTTGAAATTCATACCCCCCATGGAATACATTTAGATCTTCTACAGAAGGGTGTGTATAATACACAATAAAGTTGGCAAATGAAGTATTCAGGGCTCGTCCAATGAGTATCTATACGCCCATGGAAAACTTATCAAGTCCCCCAATTAAGGTGTGAATTTCAAATACCCATAGGCTTCCATGTGAAATTAATACTCCCTTGTGGAAGAACTCACCCTAGGCTTACACGAGGGAAGTGTTATTTCAATGAAGTTACCCATGGGCTCTTCTAACCTGGAAGTGTTTATCCATCAGATTGAATGTTCGCAATATGCAGTGGTTATTCAGATTTTTTGCTTATTCCCTTTAAAAACTTGTTCTGCACTACAAGTTTACACCATTTTAATACTTTTTGTCGCGTATCTGTGCTGAGAGACACATGCATGCAACCCTCATACTTGCACATTGTGTATGTAGGCACTATCAAAATTAGTCATTTAGTGTGAATTCTCATGGACAAGGTGATTATTTTCAGAGAAAGTGAAAAAAGCACTTGAAATGACATTTTAACATTTTTTAAAAGAAAACTGATCTTTATGAACATAGATTGAGCAACAATTATAAATGACAATATCAACATTTCTGGTAGGTTTACATTGAAAAAGTTTCATTCCTTTTGGAACCCTAAATTTCCATCAGGAGGTGCCTTCTCAAAAATCTGCTGTACCTTGTAACCTCTAATTATTTTACTGCTTACTGGCAGGTTTTTGATTTATTTAGAGAATAAAGTTATGAATTTTGGGAACTGGTACTCTCTTTACGACAAATTGAAACCTAGCGATACCAGTTATTTTAAAGTGGACGACCGGGCTGGATGCAATTCTTCCACGCAAATAACTTGTTGTGAGCTGTTTGCGCAATGGATACGAGCGCAGAACTCATGATCATAAGACATAGTTAATCGTTAATTCGAGCCCCGCTGATGACAACATGTTTTTGGTACCCTGGCAGATACTTAATCGCATTTCCTGCATCTGCGACCCAAGTGAAATCTGGGGATCTGTTATGAGGAATATTACAACCTAAGTGTTGATATAGTCCTGTGCGCTTGTAAGGCTTCAGAGCAGCCTCCTAGAGTACAAATGAGTGGTGAATTCCTAATGGCAGCGTAATAATAATTGTACAGCGCTGAGATACCACTTGTGTCAGAGCAACTTTATAAATGCCTGCATATTATTATTATTATGAACAATACACTTATGTACAGGGATAACATGACCCTAATGACCTCCAGGTGACCTTTGACCCCCACACATATGTTAAGATAACATGTTTTGAATCCGACCCAAGTGTTTGTGTTCAAATCCCATTATAATCTGTCAACAGTATCTGGATACAGCGACTAAATATAACCTATGGTTGGCCTGTGTGACCCCCACACACAATAACATGCAACCAATGCATACAGTATCTCATTTTATAAGTTCTCTGTATCAACTTATTCAGCAAGGACAATAATATGGTGACATCGCTACTGCTTTTACGTCGTGGAAGAGTGTGTATTATTAATGCAGCTTCACGTAACACAGTAGAATGGGAACTCTCTGGTTGAACTACATACTAGGCAACCACCCCATGAAAAATACATGTTTCCGATTTATATTAGGGACTGTTTACAAACACTTGTTGGGGGCCTAAAGCAAAAGTGGGACTTGGGGTTGATGTACACTTCATGGCCGATAAGGGGTTCCTGAAAATAATGCGATTTGAAAGGCACCTGAAGAATTTTTTTTCGCATTAGCCTAACAGTGCTTTGTGAATGGACTCTCAACCACAACTTCTCCACAAATTGATCACAATATCTATCTCTCAATAACCATTAGTCTCTGCTCGCGGCGACAAAAAAGACCCATTTCCCGCGCCAAAGAAACACCAGAAAGAAAGAAATGAGATGATGCTCACTTCACTTACCGCAGAACCGTGGGCGAGTTGTAGCTGGTTCATGTTGTGTGTTTTCTGAGGCACCATTTGCTGGTTGATGCATAGTATCATTGATCTACACCAGATGCGGCTATCAATTGAGATGTCTACATAGGGAAAAAATCAAATCAACACCAACACAAAAAGAGGTCTAAAATATAGGTCAACAGTAATCAGGAGGCTAGAGGCCAGGGAGGTTGGTTTCAACAAATTCCCATAATGCATGCAATGAATGTATTGACTTTCTGTATATACATCAGCGGGTGTTTTTGACCATACCATATGCATTGCAATCGTCATACTGTACTGAACTAAATACATGTCAGTATTAAGGATAAAAAGTGTTAAAAGTTCAAGAACCAGAAGACCTTTCATATCAGTTAAAATTCCCTAGGCTAACGCTCTGTAGACTCTATGCTTTAAAAGGTCATGGTTATTATGTGTCAAGAATGAATTTTTGTGGATCACATGACCGTATTGGAGGGAATCTCCCAAAACGTGCATTGTGGGATTGACCACAATACACCCTTTGTGTGTACATAAAAAGGGCTCACAATTTTAACAACCACACAACCAAAGATCATGTAAAAAAAGTAATATTTTCGGTTGCGAAAAAAAGCTATATATTTTGTTCATCACCTAATAAGGCAAAAAAATAGCGGCTTTTGTTTATCCAGGTGTAGAAAGTAATCCGTTTTATACACGCCTCTTGTCGCAGAATCGTCCCCCCGCCGTGCACATCACACATTGCGTCTGTTGTATAGTGTTGCAATGAACGAGCCATTCCTATCAATTTGAAGTGTTAAGAGTCTTGCATGCATGTTTGGTGGTGGACAAAATTTTAGAATTCTTGTCTTTTTGTGTGGTGATAATAGGCTCTGTAGTCACATGACCTCAACAAGGTACAGCTTTAAATCAAGGTGCATCATGGGATTGCATTAACATACTCTCAGCTTGGGTAGAGGGTAATCGTATTATTTTTAATTGTGAAGTACAGACACACCAGGCAATTCCTTGATCTACCCAATGGGCATAGTGTACAGTTGCCAATTTTTATTTCAACTGTCATCTTCACTCAATGTATGCCGTCATTTTTAGGCAGGCCAATTTCATTTTAACCTCATGTTTTTCCCATTTTTGTTCAAAGCATTGTTACACCAATATTACTGACTGGGTTAGTGGTAATGAGTTTGCAATATGCCTTTCACATTATGTTCTGACACACTCATGAAAAATTTCAGGTTAACATAAAACAAGAAAGTGCTGTTGAAAATATGTTCACAGATGTCAATATTTTATATTTATCTTTTGCTAAAGAGACTTGGTACTAACTAAACACGGATGCTTACATTGTACATTGTGCATCATCTCCGATATGTCACAAAAATTTGTGACCTGTTACCCCTCCAAATGAGCATGAAGTTGCAAAATTGACCTTCTGAGATATTATAATTGAAATGATCAAATTCATAAGCTTTTAAAATGATTGTTCATTGATTGTTTTTTCTACTAACGAACCATTTCCTTTGTTTCGGTTGATTCTGAATGTGTTTAAGTACTTTTGTGAGTTCCAAGCACACTGTTTGTCTTCTATAATCCTGAGAAAAGCTTATTCACAAAATTTTAGTTGATTCTGATCTTGCAGTTTTGTGTTATGAGCAATTACTTGTTTCCCAAAGTCCCATAGCCCAACAGAAAATACAAAATCTTACAGATAATACCGAATTTGCATGCAAGATTAGGAACACATGGATTACTAAGCTAATGGTTCAGATGATATAAAATCTATTTTTAGGCAAGTTTGGGGGGGGAGTTTGTGGATCATGAAATGTCCCTTTAATTTAGTTTATTTCTGTTGATGACTTTGGTCATTAAATGTTGGGTGTTTCCATAACTTGACCAGGTTTACAAATTCAACAACCTTGACTATATAAAGCTGTGTAGGTTGTTGAATAGGTTGTTGAATTCATGGGCGCATTGTAGTTCGTCATGTTACCTTTTTATGCAAGATTTTCATAATGCAATCTTTCTTGGATGCAGCTCTATGCTGCTATGCAGTTAAACTAAAAGTTGTCAAGCATTATTTTCAATAAATCTTGAGGCAACATCAGCTCTTCCCCATTGGAGATGGTCCAAAATTCTGGCCAACTTTAAAATGATAGCAAAATGTGGAGAACATGATTTTCCATAAGCTATCTGTTTAGATCTGCAGAAGAATGATGTTATTCCTTCACAAAGTTTATTTATATGTCAAAGATATACAGTATATTCAAGCCTTCACTGCAGAAGGTGTATTGAGTCAATTCCACAATGCACCAGTTTTGGGAAATTTCACCTCAATAGGGTCATGTGATCCCACCAAAATCCTATTCTTAACACATAAAAATCTGACTTTTACACTCATTTTTGCCCTCAAAGAGTTAGTTAAGAATTTTTAGCATGATCATGTTTTGTGTTCCTCTGACTTCTTAAACACTTTTGTCGTTAAAAGGGACATAACACGCTAATTTTTAGTTTACATATGTGATAAATTATGATGAACATTCTCAACATTGATGATTTTACAATAAATTAATTAGCTTATTAGAAGATAAAAATGGAAACGGGAACTGATGGGCGCATCCATGTTACCAATAATCTCACGGCCATAGTGACGTTTCGGCCATCTCGCGGCCATTGCTACGTCATGTCTATAGTTTGTCCCATGATGATTGTCAAAACAAAGCAATTTACTTTTGAGTATATAACATGTCAAAAAATGTTTGTATGCCTTTGAATCGACGCACATCTGCATTGATTATATACCAATAAAGAAATAACAAATTTGAAGATTAACTGCAATACAAATAACGAGTAGGCTTCCTTCGGATATAAAGATTTCACCACAGTATCCCAATGAAGAGTAGAGCCAATTGAAGTTCCACCTGGCCAGATAGCAAAATAGTGTACGCATTGAAGGTCACAATTGATTTTACGCGAGCAATTTCAAGTGATTGTATAGCATGTGGCATTGAAGGACTCTAATATGAATGGCTCTACTCGAGCATTACACGCTGAATTACGTTTTGGCTGACATTTAGTCGCGCTTTTAAAAACTTATACAGTGACATTTTGTGAGACACAGTATATAATCCGCTAACATTCTAACATTCCATCACACACCTGCTTTATTTGTTGGCAACATGGCCGCTCCCATCAACCCAGCGAGAACAATAAGCAAAACGTAGCGTGGTGATCTCCTTTAAGTACTGACATGTGTTTTGTACAGTACAGTATAGGCACATTGCTATGGATTGTGGGATTGGTTCAAAACACCCTCTGCCTCCACCCCAAGAAGGCACTAGATGGTAATCTTTAACCTTATTGCAAATGAACTCAAGTACTTAGTGTTTTCCCACAAAGGATGTGATATCAGGACCATACCCATCCATAATGCTAAATGAATTTCATCAACGGTCAGGTTCCAAGTTAGAGTGAACAGACCATCACAGACTCTACTTACACTGACAGGCGTCATTTGAGGTTGCATAACGTATGGTGTGTGTTGTACCCAGCTGCCTGGACTTGTCGCATGCATTGGATAACCCGACATTGGGGGAGTTCCTAAGGTATATGGTGATACCACTGTAGGCGTAATCCCGACTTGACTAACACTGAGAAAGGGAAAAAAGAGACAAAGGTTATAACCCATTCAGTGTAAGTGGAACATAACTCCATTTCTTTTGCCTCATATAGTGCCAAACCTCCTATAGCTACTATAGTATATTTACTCTATGGGTTTGCATAGACCTGATCTTCCCCATGTTATCACAATGTACCTTTACTCAAAGAGTCATGTTTTCACCTTATAGATTCTGGTGGTCCTCACTACAACACAAACATTGTTCTTCTTTGGAAATGTAGTAAAGTTATTTATAGTTCACTTTGCTCAACCCTAAGGCTCGCCAGACTAACAGAGATGCCTGGCACCATGAAAACCATTATCAATATCGTGGGAGTACGGTTAAAGGCCAACTCACATATTTCAAATGTAATTATTTCGTGTAGTAATAAAAAATAGTCCTTTAGAACTAGAAAGTCCACCTAAAATACCTTAATTCCCCAAGTTGAGATTAATTCGAGTTTTCGTTTCAACGCAGTAGCATTTACGTACATATAACATTGCCATAGCGTACCGTGTATAACGAAATTCCGGATCCGGAATTTATAACAAAGTTGTGATTTTCTATATGAAGACTTTCGATTGAGCTGAGTTAGTTCACACAGTGATTAGATATTGACAGCATTCTGTATATGGCACAAACATGATATGTGTTCAAAATTGAGGGCCGCCCTCTTGGGAAATCTCTGAGTCAGCCTTTAAGAGAATACCGGAATCAGTTATTGTATTTGATGTAATTAGTGCCTGGGTCACTTATCTATTTAAAATGTTGGGGACGTGTTTATTTTACCTTGATAAACAGGTAAAAGTGGGGATTCCCACACAACAAACACTAATATTGTAAAATAAAGAATGATTGAGGCAACTACATTTTTACTTTCCTTTGATTAAAAATTTCAGATAGGCTGTCCCAATCAGATGAAATTTTGGGAATATCCTGACTTTAAAAGTCTGTAATTTGATCAGGTTCTATAGGTGGAAATTATCCAGTTTATCTTCTACATCAAAGAAAACATTTTTCATTGGTATCTCTGACCATGTCCCATTAAAACACTGCTTATTTTTCGATAAATCATCTTGATTAGAAGGGTTTGTCCACAATAACTGTACAAAACTCTGAAATCTGAAAAACTGGGTAACAAAGCTGAAAATGTGTTAGAAGGCCCTGTTCACACGATCGTTGTTAAGTCGTTTGTAAGATCGTTGGTAAGCACAGTATTGGTAAGCTCGTGATAGTGACCGTCTGAACAACATCATTGTTAAGCTAACAACGATTAAACGACATTTAAACTTTTAAGAAATCTTAAAAGTAGCGAGCTACATGCGAGAGATCGTCGTTGGTAGTGCCGTGTGAACAGTGCTACTCACGACGTCGATGTTAAGGGTGATCTCATCGTAACCTCGTAACGACACTCCGGGTCAACTTATTCCGTATCGTGGATACCAGAATGTGTTTTGTTTATTTGTGTATTCATCAACTTTTGACAGCATTTTTGTGCTTGTCTGTAGTCAGTTTACCGTTTTTCCATTTATTTTGATATGGCATCATCATTTAGTAGTACAGCCCCGAAAAACAATCGAACATGGAACCCAAACTGGTCCGCGAGAGCGTACAGCTGTAATCAAGATCTGGACGGAACCCACCGTGCAAGATCAAATTGAGTTGAAGACAACTCAAATAGGGATTTCCCTTTTTCGATCACGTTACCATTGACAGACAGCCTCGTTCCCATACACGGCGTAGGTGGCCAAGAATTTTGTTTGAAAAGAAATCCCACATAATTTTTATTGAGAGAGAAATTAAATTCGATCGGTATTCCATCTTAATAATTACATATTCATTGTTATTGTGTGAGATTAGAACTTTAATATTTTTATTCAGTGAGTAACTCGTGATTTAATCACAGCAAGTGCGAATCAAAATGTGGCCGTAAACCGGACACTGTACGTAACTGTCTCTGTGGCGAGGAACTACATTTCGTCGATGATCATTTGTTTTTGTGATTCTGTTTGGGGCTGTATCGCTTCTCACTGATTGTGTAGGGGACTGATAACGGCATAACAGCGTTACTGCCAATCCTCTGTCGTGAGTAAATACGAAAACGAAGCCAACATAGCCGCTTTTAAAAACACACTCCTGCGTGAGGATTCCTTTTGGCATTGTTTACAATGGGTTGAGATTTCGCGGGGTTCCATCACTTACCGTAAGGTCAGCACGAGCGGCGTGGCTCTACTTCCGCTATTTACCAATGGCAGATGAAGGCCGCTCGCTGGTACTTTGGACAGTATCGTTGTTAAGTTCCATGTGGACGTGCGTCGTTGTTAGAGGCGCTAATGAGGAGTAAATGAAATTTTTCGTTGGTAACGCTACTTGTTTCCCGAAAAGTAGGCCACCGTCTGAACACACTAGAGTGGCAAGGATTTGATTACTCTTGGCTAACTGATTAGCATCTTAATTAGACATATGGCCATGAGATGTCAACTGTCACACATGCACACATTAATTCGCCTTAGTTTAACAAAGTGTATAAGCTACTGACTTGCTTAATACGGCAATCACTATCAAAAAGCTATTTTTTACGCAATCCTGGTTTTAGGAGGTTATCATTATTGATAATAAAGGTATGATTTTGGGAACCGTAACCTCTTTATGACAAATTGAAACCCAATGCGATACCTTATTTAAGTGGAAGAACGAGCCCGGAGGCCGAGTTCTTCCACGCAAAAATAATTGTGTCGCCTGGTTCAATTCGTCGTAAAGAGTAGTACCGGTTCCAAAAATCATACCTTTATTCTCATTCTTAAACAGCTTTTATCAATTTAAGGTCCTCTGTAAACCATTTTCGCAATGGCTTTATGTCTTAAATACAACAAAAAAGGACTGCCACCCCCAGTGACAACAATCAAACAACCGTTTACATTACGATCATACTCAAGAGACGCAACGTTGGCGGCCGCGCGCGAACGTAGCAAAACGCAGTATGGTCGCGAGCGCTTCAACTAAATTACATCAATACACAGCGCGTACTACCTGGGTTCAATTAACAATGAACCAGGCTCAGCCAATGAAATAACTTTGCCATTTTCACAGCTGTTTAAGAATTCACCTTATAGGTTTAGGATCCCTAACCTTAAAACTTATCTTGGACGTGGGCTACTTTCTAGCCCCGATTCGATTCAGCGGTTCCATGTTTTAGCGCAGTGAAGTTTAACCATGCTGAAGGATAGCAGACATAGCAATTCTCAAAACAGAGCATGCTCTAGATTTCTAACCATAATATCTCGTCTCGAGGCCGTTTTCCACTGCAACTGCTATCTTGAATCAGGCGGGTTGGCCCACACAGTTGCGACAAGGAGTTCATGTAATTTGCCAATTTTATCGCTGAAGTCCCTGGTGTGAGGGCCAGGAAATGCCTAGCACGAGGAATGGTTAGGGATTAACCCTAAACGCTAAACCCTAGCCCTAACCAAATCTTCATACGGAGAGCTATAAGGTGAAATAATAATAAAACTCACTAAAACCCAAGGGATTTGCCCATTTTTTCTGTGTGAACTAAGCAATTTGGATATTCATCCAAATAAGGATGTGCCTACATACAATGTCTATTATTTTGAAATCTCAAAAAGCTTATCAAAAAATAAGCGAGTTTGATCAGCCCTAAAACGTAACCCTAAGCCCTAACCAAATCTTTATCCGGCGAGCTATAAGTGAATAATAATAAAAAACTCACTAAAACAAGGATGCCATTTGCTTTTGTTGAAAATAAGCCATTGGATATTCATCCCCAAATAAGGATGTTGCCTAACATACAATGCATATTATCTTTGAAATCTTTTAAAAAGGCTTGATCAAATAAGCGATTTTGATCAGAGGTCTCTGTCTGCTCATGAATGTATGGGTTGGTTCAAGTCATTAGTAATTTATTTCAATGGTGGGATCTTTGTGTCTCAAGTGAGACATAATGTCATAAACAAAATCCCAAAACCCACCTCCTTTAAAACTTTGTTGAAATAAGCGATTTTACTAGCCTTTACGGAGGGATCTCTGTCTGCACATGAAAGGATGCCTCAAAGTGCATGCACTGAACTGCATGCTTGGAGTCAGGTAATGCATTTTTTAATTGACGATAGGGTCTATGATCACAAACCGGACTCAAGAAGCTTGGATGAATTTGAATACATTGTTTTCTTTGGTTGAGGTCCTACATCATGGTTATGAATTCGTTCATAAGAAACAACCTGTTCATCGCACTACTTTCTCAATCACAGACAGTCCTTATTGACCATCAGCTTAAGATCAGATTTGCGGCCATGTCTCAATTGTCCCCTTTGTATGCAGCAGTACATTCGCGGTACCTTACTAATGATTTGACCGGAACATGAAACTGCCATTGGACTTTACAATTAAAGGTCATGCAGGGAGTTCAACAACACCTTATCAGAATAATGCATTATTTATAGAGTCATATCAGAACATTGAACCTACAAAATTGAGCAAGTTTGTACCATTCAAAGCATTCATAATGTGAAATTCAAATGTAGTACTTGAAATGTTTAATCTGACATTTTCTCCAATTTTTTGAGGTGAAATTAAGAATCGGCAGGTTCGGACGGACTTCCCATAGGCACGGTGCTACTGTCTATACACTGTCTGGCCACCTGGCTCTGACCAGACAAAGGTGTCGATAGTTATTAAACCATTTGCAATGGGTAGACTAGACTCGCGGCAGACAGGTTTCAGTCATGACTTAAAGGTTGAACGAGAGATTTTTACATATTCAGGTGTCCTTAAAAAATTCAAAAATACGTTTTTGACCCTGATGTAAAGCTTTCCATCAAAAATCTCCCCACCTGAAAGGGATGAGCGAAAATGTTTCGTTAGTACACAATTGAAATTTCTATTCGTATCGGAGCAAAATACGAAATTCAAGCCTATGTTTTAATTGAAAATATAAGCAAATCAAAACCACCCCCTTTTTTCTCTTCTTTTAAGGCATTGCGGTAGCAATACAAGGTAAGAAATCTATTGGGTGTCTAAATTTATTACGAAACTGCTATTATGACACAATATTTAGTGCCTCAAAATATCCCATTGCACCTTTAACACAAAGGAAATGGTACTCCTCCCACACCCAATTCATTTGGGGTTCTATCTTAAAGGATATAAACCAGCCTGGAATGCATCTTGCCTAAGTTTTGTGAATTTTTCTTCTTTTTAAACCAACAAAAGGTAAATTAAGACCACAGCTATCTGGAGATGATCAAGGTCACAAAAACTTAATTATCAGTTCACTTGTGATTTTTTCGTAAAACTTGAAGGGATAAGTGACACAATAACATGCAGTGCAAAGCAAAAACAGAGCCACATGATTTATTATTTCATGCAAAACTCGTTTCGGACATCCAACGTACATAAGATTAATTCAAGAGGTTTTGTTGAGTTTTATTTTGGCTTTAAAAAAATCCTGAAAAACTGTAAAATTGAGCATAAATGTTTCAGAACCAGGCTGAAAGTAAATACAATTCCAGAAATTTTGAAAATAAAAAAAATTCTGAAATCAGGAAAAAGAATCGCACCCCTGATAACTAAGTGGTGTGTACTCACTCCCTCCAATTCTCACAAAAAGTGCAGCTCTGTAGCTCGGAAGGAGTTGTATAATCACAACATCTTCATTGTGCAAAATGTTACCCACATGCCTATGACTAAAGCCTAACCCCATGAGTACAACTTGCTGATTGGATAGAAAAAAACAGCTGAATCATTTCTTGAGCCAATCAGCCAACAAAGGTTAAGAAAGGTGGTAAGGCTGAAGTAAATTGGACTGAAGATAATTGCATTAAAGTTGATTGTAATTGGTTAC
This sequence comes from Ophioderma brevispina, assembly GCA_023653785.1. Taxonomy (NCBI): domain Eukaryota; kingdom Metazoa; phylum Echinodermata; class Ophiuroidea; order Amphilepidida; family Ophiodermatidae; genus Ophioderma; species Ophioderma brevispina. Next base: position 60,054 of record JAMKCH010075771.1, read on the forward strand.
TCAATGATATATCATGTAATTATCCAATCAGACCAGTGTAAGGAAAGCTAGTAGAAACCCAGCGTTAACACGTGCACTCTTGGCCTTCCATGCCCGATTGCCACATGACGATAATGGGGTTTTATTGTTTTAGTCGACCCGAATACGAGTTTCGACAGGTGGCGTAGCAAAAGCAACAAGGGACTTGGTGTATTTTGCCGCGAGTGAAAATGAGACCGTTGGACGTCATTGGTTATATACTACGCTGACATGGCCTGATTTTGCAAGCTGTGACAGAATCGGACTTTATTAAGCAAAACAAAAAAAGTTACAAATGGACAAACAAAATGTTGGAAATTAACTAGGTTGGACAGGAATTTTCCCCAAGGATGTTAAGATAATAGTCTGGGGAAATTTCTCACTTTATGATTTGTTTTAAGCTAATATTGGTTACCCGTTTGGTTAAAATTTCAGATAAATGATACAAAATCCAGGAGATAATACAAGCACAAAATAAATTTATACAAACAAACAAACAAAACAATCCCTAGGTTTCCCTCTTCTACAATGACCTTTTTTGTATTAAGGAAACCAAAAAAAAAAAAAAATTGGGGGAAGGGGTATTCATAGCTCCATCTTACTTTCACACTCCCAATCACTCAAAGACCCATCATTCATTATCTTAATTTTCTTTTGTCACTTAATAACCCCAAATTTTAAATTGATGTCCAACCAATCCATAATTTGAATTTAGCCTAACACAATATCTTCCCTTTATTTAACAAGCATATTTTTTGACATCTTCAAGCACATTCTCCCAAGATCCTCCATGTTAGGAGATACAACCAAGATACACCCTTTTCATATGGCTGAATTAAGTTAACTATGGCAAAACAATGTATGTAGTAGCAAAGTTAAATATAGGATACACCCTTCTGCCATATTGAGGCCGACATGTGATCACCATGTGACAGCCATGTGCTTCCAAAGTGGCACCTTTGTGATGCATATGAGTGTCTTAACAAAAGGATGTACATCCAAGACCCATCCTTTTTTACTACATTGGGGTCATAACCACAAAAAAAAAAAAAAAAAAAAAAAACAAAAAAAGTTACAAATGGACAAACAAAATGTTGGAAATTAACTAGGTTGGACAGGAATTTTCCCCAAGGATGTTAAGATAATAGTCTGGGGAAATTTCTCACTTTATGATTTGTTTTAAGCTAATATTGGTTACCCGTTTGGTTAAAATTTCAGATAAATGATACAAAATCCAGGAGATAATACAAGCACAAAATAAATTTATACAAACAAACAAACAAACAAAACAATCCCTAGGTTTCCCTCTTCTACAATGACCTTTTTCGTATTAAGGAAACCAAAAAAAAAAAAAAAATTGGGGGAAGGGGTATTCATAGCTCCATCTTACTTTCACACTCCCAATCACTCAAAGACCCATCATTCATTATCTTAATTTTCTTTTGTCACTTAAAGGCCGACTCAGAGATTTCCTGAGGAGGGCGCCCTCAAATTCCAAAAAAATCGTGTTTTTTGCATGTACATAAAGCTTGTCCATATACTAATCACTGTGTGAAATTGCTAAGCTTAAATCGAATTCCTTCATATAGAAAATCACAATTTTGTTTAAAAATTCCGGATCCGGAAATTTTATTATACACAGTATCCTATGGGACGTAATACTACACATAAATGTTTACTGCATCAAAACGAAAAATCCGATTCATCTCAAATTTCGGAATTGTGCATTTTAGGTTACTATCTTTAGTTCTAGTTGACTATTTTTCATTATTACACAAAAAAATAATATTTCGAAATCTCTGAGTCAGACTTTAATAACCCCAAATTTTAAATTGATGTCCAACCAATCCATAATTTGAATTTAGCCTAACACAATATTTTCCCTTTATTTAACAAGCATATTTCATTTTTTGACATCTTCAAGCACATTCTCCCAAGATCCTCCATGTTAGGAGATACAACCAAGATACACCCTTTTCATATGGCTGAATTAAGTTAACTATGGCAAAACAATGTATGTAGTAGCAAAGTTAAATATAGGATACACCCTTCTGCCATATTGAGGCCGACATGTGATCACCATGTGACAGCCATGTGCTTCCAAAGTGGCACCTTTGTGATGCATATGAGTGTCTTAACAAAAGGATGTACATCCAAGACCCATCCTTTTTTACTACATTGGGGTCATAACCACCTACCCATTTCGTGCCCCGTAGACAGCAGAGCCATCGTATGATAATTGTCCAGCCTCAGCTGCCGTTCTCCAATGTGTGGCATTCTGTTGGACCTGTTGCTGCTGTTTGTTATATTGGTTGCGCTTTTTGACACCACCGTCAGCAAATTTGCATAGTAAAGGTTCCAGTTGTCCTGCAGAAAAAGAGGGAAAAATGCTATGTATTCTAAAAGGTTCTACTCAACTCAAAGAGTTTACACCAGTTGTAGCTATAGCCAAGTCTACTCTCTAAATGTAAATGAGTGAAAATTTTACTCGTACTTGTACTTAAAAAGGAACGAATTTCCACTCAAAAGGAGTTGAAAATCACTCCAAAAAGAGTGGATTTCCACTTGTTTTTGTGTTGTCCTTCGTTTAACTCCTCAAACAAGTGGAAATTCACTCTTTTTGGATTGATTTTCACTCTTTTTGAGTGGAAGTTCGCTTTTTTAAGTACAAACCACTAATTTTGGAGTGGTTTGCAAGAATTTCACTCTTTTGGGGAGTGAAATTTTATTTGTTTACATTTAGAGAGTATGTGTATACTGAGGTTTAGGACAAGTTTATTTTTTAATCAACAGGGATGTAAATTTTTAGGAAATTTCCTGAATTCAGGAAATGGATTACTCAATATTTCTGCACTTCTGCATAAATTTCTGCATTTATTTTCAGCCTGTTTTGGACCCTTTTTGCCCAAATTTACTCTGCCTTTTCATGAGGTCACGATTCAGGATTTGTTAGTTGCCCTCATTTTCATCCCTGCATAATGGTGTGGTGGTCATACTTCAGTGGGAGACTTTGGCTGATGCTAATCTTTCGTACATGCTTTGCGCGCCAAATGAAGGAACATACATGTTGCGAAAAAAGCAAGCCCATCGTCTGCAGATGTAGGCTGCTGAAGTATGAACCTACCATATAAGGTACCCCATCCGATTATAACATATTTTCCTCCATTTCCGTAGGAAGGGCCAGAATCAACACACTTTAATTCCAAAATTTCATTTCAATCTGACGTACCATTTTAATGTGAGCAGTGTTTTACAATAGCAAATAGAATACTCTACAAATGGGATAAGAATGAGATGAGAAAAATACAAGTTTTCTAATGGTACCAAAATCTCAGGTTTGACGGTGTGTAAAGTGGGGTCGAGGCTAAGGATCGGGTGGTGCCTCTTCAATGCAGCGGCACAGACTTGCGAACATGGTGATTATATACCTTCAGGAATTTGCCCTCTCTTGATAAAATTACAGCAAATTAAATTCTGAAATATGGGCCTCCAAAGTTTATAAAATGGCATTATAGCACACTCAATGACAGCACTCAAATAGGTTTGGCTTGTGTATTAAAAACATACATTATTTAAAACTAAGCTGTTTTACTTTGCTGAAATTTGCTGAATATTTTGCTAGGGCCTACAGATCTGTAATCACAAAATTTCAGAACCAGTGCCACACTTCATGCTCCAAATATGGTCACGAAAAAGCAAAATTTTTGAAAAAAAAAATTGATTGCAAAGTGATTACGGTTGCCTGCACAGCCCAGAATGTTAACGAAATCCAGAGGTGGCAACACAAACATTTGAACATGATTGATTGATCTGCCGGGGAAACTATTTCACACAATCTCTGATAAAATTATGACCAAAGGCCAAAGGTCTATTTCCTGGAAAACACATGCACACAAAATTACAAATTTTGTAAAAAGAACAGGATATCAGGAAAATCTATGACTCTGAAACTTAAAACACCATTCACATTGGGTCTTAACTTGATAAAATAATGAGCTAACTGTGACTGACATATGCAATACATTTCGAAAGAGAATACAAATTCCAATTAAAAAGCCAATTTAGACAAAACATCAAGACTGACATGGTAATGGTTGCCATATTGTTAACAACATTGTGAGAGGTATTTCTAGACCTCAAGTGAAGTGGCATTTGTTAGTAACAAGCAAAAAACAATTGCAGCAACTCTGTAAATAATTAAGGCAGTAAAAAGAAAAGGTAAAGAAAGGTGCAAACTTTGGTCTTTTCTTTATACAGGGTGAGTAAAAAAACTTGACCCTGATTGTGTCCGCCATTTTGAATTTTTAAATAATATATATCTAACATATGTGGTATCTGCGGAAAGCTATTTCATTATCTTTAATTTGCTGCAAAGATCTTTCCAATTGGTTAAATATAGGCCGAGCTACCGTCTTTCGAATCAAGAATCTGCAGTGAATAAATAGCCTGATTTTCTTCTGGACACTGATTTCCTTCGCTGAACGCTGGCATTTCAATGTGAATTCGTGGACACAGCAGAAAACCGACTACTTGATTCAAACGACTGTAGCTCGGTCTATACCCAACCGATGTGAATGATCTTTGCAGTAAATTAAAGATAATAAACCCAGCTTTCAGATGATACCAAATATGTTAGAAATGTTGCTTAAAAATTCAAAATGGCGGACACAATCGGGGTCAAGTTTTTTTTTGACTCGCCCTGTATATTTTAATTCTTCATCTACTATTCCCTTGCCATATCTTAAATCAAATTTTAATCTTGTGCTTAAACATAAATGACAAATTTGTTTGCCTAGCATAAATTGGAAATGTGATTTATTACCAAATAACCCCACATCTTTAATTTTCTGAGTCATCTCGTCATCTTGATCATGATAATAAAACCAAAACCTTCTGAACCATGAATGGCATATCCTGAAAACTACCTAAATGTAAAATCAAAACCTGCTGAGCAGGCTCCATTTATTAGTTACATTGCTAAAATAAAAATTTTAAAAAGTTACTCCAGTACGATTTAAGGAGCAAAACAAGTTCCAGTACGATTTAAGGAGCAAAACAAGTTCCAGTACGATTTAAGGAGCAAAACAAGTTTCAAATAATGCCATCAAAATGCTTATTTTAAATGCTAATTAGCATAAAAACGCCATGGCCAATTTGAATTTTTTCCATCAAAACACACGCAGCTGATATTAATTACATTAATTTTTTTGGCAAAAATAATTTAGCGTTAAAACATGGCGAAAAACAGTTTGAAATTGGGAGTAATGGAGTCACTTTGCTAAAGATTTCCAAACCTAAGTGAAATTGAAACAGTTCTGTTTGAAGAACAAGCCTAGCCGGTGGCTTACTACAAGATGCTGTGTATAGAATTATTTTGACAAGCTTCAATTTTTTGATATTCTGCCAAACACTTTTGTGCCATTTGAATTTGCAGTCTCAACCACAACACAGGCTACCATGTGGGTCAAAATATTTTTGAAGGTCTTGAAATTTGCACTCAATGGTGGTCCATGTGAAATGTGAAAATAAAAATCACACAAAAATCCCACTATTCAGAACGTCTGCAAGTGCGCTGCCATTAGATGGATGAGGACCTCAAGAAATATACATTGACCAAAACAGTGCAGGTTAGCATTGTAGCTAGTAGCAAATACAATACGATCAATTAGATGACTAGTAATTTGTAATCACAATGCCAGAGTGTGCAAACCCACTTGACCTGATTGAGTGTTTGAAGAAGAGGTATTATTTTACGTCATTTGGATAAATAGAGGTCTTGGGACTGACTTAATGATGGCAAATCCACTGGGCCATATGCAGGCATAGGTATTCTACCATAAATCACATTTGATGGTGTACTTTATGGGGCTTAAATATATAAATAAATACACAGAATTTAAAATGCAGAGTTCCCTAAAGGCATACATAGTCTCTTGTGAGTGACTGAGTATTAAAAGTTTACGACAACTCACACAATTGGTTATATCGGGTAATTTACCATTTGCAGTTAAAATTCAATATAAAAAACAACGCAATATTAAAACTTCATTTCAATTCCAGATTACAATACACTTACAAAAGGATACACATCAAAACAGTGATGAACTACAGGAGCATCACCTATTCATGTATAAAACAAGATAACCAACTAATTGCAAAGATACACTTAGAAAACATGCATCAATAAAAACAAGTTCAAAAGATATACTGATAAATTTATAACTATACAATCAGTAGACCTGATGACAAAGTTCATCACTCATCTATGTACCAAGCAAAACTTCAACTTCAATACAGATAATCGACATCACATCCGAACATGCAAACATGAGATCCCCTTAACAGACCAAATAGATTGTCTCATACATGTACCATTTTATAAATGGCTCCAATACACTTGGGGCATTATCCCAAACTGATAGATTTTAAATTACATCAACAATTATACAGTAGAAAACCCTAATACATGCTACTATTTACTATTACAAAACAAAATAGGTCCAAATGTAATTGATAAATTATTTGGTTCATGTTAATTGATTTAAGCTACATGTACTTAAACGAGTAATACAACAGAACTTTAAAATTACAATTACACAGTCTAAATCACTTACACATTTATAATATAATCCTAAATTTTAAATACAACCCGTCTGTTCAAAAACAGACTGAGTGCACCTTTTAGTCGCCTTTTACGACATGCAGGGGAACACATCGGGCCAATTCTTAACCCGACCAGCAGGGGGAAAAATTTTTTTTTTTTTTTAGACGGCCTTTTAAGACATGCAGGGGAAGGAACACATCGGCCAATTCTTAAACCCGAACCCGCGGCGGGTTAGGTCTCTTTGTGGTTTTGACAACATTGGAAACATTTGACCTCTGTGCCCTTTGACCCTTTGTCTGTATGAACTCATTGCTTTCTTAAAATGTTTGCACAAAGCCAGCCTGTTTAAACTGAAACGTAGTGAGAATAAACTTGGAAAATACATGGAAATGGAGCTTAATTATTAACATAACAACATTACGCAAAAAAAAATAAAGTAAGATTATGGTTTAAAAGTCGGAAATGTCTCTCATTATCCCAGGTATGAATCAGTTCAATGCAAACAGGCAACAAAGTGCCGTCAATAAGCGAATGGTCTGACATTTTCCACACACAGCGTGGACATACAGTAGACACAGAGTGGACACACAGTAGACCGAGTGGTCAACAGTAGACACCGAGTGGACACAAGTAGACAGAAGTGACACACAGTAGACAACAGTGAGGACAAGAGGTCACGTGGCATGCTTTATTTTCTTTTTACCTGAAAACAATGGTGCGCGCTGACCTATCCAGTTGGTAGACACGTTTGAAACAACTTCGTTTTTGGGGCTCGTAAATACGTTGTTTCATTTTACAAATATTGAAAGAAATGTTTCTAAAGTTTTCTTCGTACCTCAGTGGGTAATTATAATTATAATGATATTTTGGGGTTGAAAAACAAGGATGAAAAGTTTGAAAAAAATCGTTTGTTTAAAAATGCGTGGTCTTGAACATTCGGAGACCCAACATCATTTTAAAGTTGACAAATCATAAAGGGACATCTTATCTGTAAAAAAAGTCTGTGCACGTGAAGCTGTTCGTTTGGATAAAGCGAAGACCACGGTTAGTTCATACATTGCCAGTTTGAACATGCATTCCCCTATACTTTAACATGGCGACAACATCACTGCTTTGCACCGTTTTCTGTGTGGGGATCAAACAAAGAGAAGGACGCGTGTCGTTTGTGTTTTGTGCAATCCCTCCTTCTGACCTCGTACAACGACTTTCTTACTGTTTATCATGTTCACTGTTACCATCAGGACTGACTGACACAGAGTGTCACACATCGAACAGATGGGACACACAGTATACAGAGTGGACACACAGTGGAATATACGCATGGAACAGTGGCACACACATAGCAGAACAATTCCTCATGTGCCAATCACACCAACTGACACAATCTACCAGAAACATCACTTAATTTTCCCTATCTATACCTTTTCATAACCTTCTTTATTTCCCTATAGTTGGGAATTTCATGTTTAAAAGCTCATCATATGTTATTAACATGTCTTATTTTTTGCTTCAAATCTTTAGTGAAAAAGTTAAGTTACTTAGATTTCTGACAGGTAATTGAAGACTTGATTCTCTTAAACTTGAATGACACAGGACTTGTTTATGGCCCATTAATATAACTCTTATTTTTTTTTGGTTGTCAAGTTTCAAGAAAGCTCAGAACGGCAGTAGCAGTTTCCTTAGTAATATTTGATCAGTTATTTTGTGATGTTTATCACGTTATTTTGTGATGTTAAGGTAACTGTCAATTTCAATTCAACTTACAATCAATAGCTGACACATGCTTGTGTCAATGCTTTTAAATTGTCTTTACCCACAACAGAACTGCTCTAAATAAAATACAGCATTCACCAAAATGCATTTTTCCTCCTGTTGCATTTTGCGAATGGGACAAGGTCACATGAGTCAACAGTCGTCATGTGGGTGGTCCCAACTGTGTGCACAGTACTCAATAAACAGGTATCCAAGTGTCACGGAAATTGGACAACCACTGTATAAATCACCAGCATTTGAATAATCTGATCATTTTGGGGGCCATGACTCTACCTGACCTCTATATGACCTTTGACCCCACTCTAAAGGGGTTAACATGTGGGGCACTACCCAAGAACCATGCATAATTCAGTGGCTTTTGAGATGGCTTCCCAAATGAACCGACCTGCAGCATTGAGAAGCCATCTCATAAGCACTGTACCTAGACTGTGCTTGTTTGTACGCATTTGAATGCATTCTCATGCCGGATTCCAAATATGGGCCTGAAAATGCACGATTTTTTGAAAATTTTTTCTTGTTTTAAAAAACCTGAACTCTAATTATAGTCACATGCAGAATCTTAAGGGTAACCATTTTTTTATTTATAGATATGAGTTCCCTTTTAAAGGTCTTGTTCCGATTTAGGTGTATTGTGGTTCTCTCTATACTTGATATGAGAGACTGCACTTGCGCATACACCCATCAAGTACGGTGGGAAACAAAATCTTGCAGTTTTAATGGTAGCAGCAATATTGCATGTCGCCAAGCCCTATTCACGACTGTGGCTAGATATTGAGGGTTTTTTAACCACACAGCGGTTTTTTGTTTGTATCTTTGGAATGACATGGATTTGAGGCTCAAATTTCAGGATAAACAATGAGAAACATACGGCCTTTCAATCTGATATCAAAATCGATGCGTACTTCCAGCTCCAGGAAATCAAGAGGGGGTCCTAAAGACGATCGAACACGCACCTTTAAGAATCTCCTCTGCAATTAAAATGTTGAAACTGAACCCCCTGGGTTTACAGACTAAACCAACCAATTTCTTCTTGTTGGTCAAAAAGGGCATCTTATATGCAAAATATACTTCTGCTCTTTTTTAGGCCAGAGGCATAGAATATCTATTCCCCAACAATATGCTGCTAGTCCGGGAATACCATTCCTTTGTGTACACAGCATGTACGATGCACTGGGGGTCGCCATTGCCTTGCCGATATGACCCTCCAGCAAACACCAGGAAATCAATGATGATGATGAATTGCTCAAAATATAACACTCTGCATATATATCATACAATAGATGTTCACTATAGCACTATCTTGGCAAAAGTATAACAAAGCAAATATTAACCATTCTTCATTTGGGACAGATGGGGTTAAAACTATAAAGAATGCGCTATTTCAAGACCTCACTATTTCCCCGAAGCTGCACTTTAAGTAAATCATAGACGCGGAATTACCTTGCAGGCATGTGCATAATTCCGCTTAAGTTCCCCTCGCACCCTTCCAGCTGAGCTGAGCGGTTCACATTACCCACAAAGGAACGCCACGCTTCTGTTGCACTGAAACCCGCAGCAACAAAAACCTCCCTTGCCAAATCACTAAGCCAAATGCAGCATCTTCACTACATCTACACATCGCGTCTCAAGAAATTCACCCTGCATTTTGCCCATGTTTGCTCATTTCGGTCTCCCTTGACTACTCTGGGTCATGCACTGTCAAGAAGAGTCGGGGTAAAAGGCCATATCTGATATTTAGTTATGCACCAGTATAACATCTCTTTGAACTACTTGGTTATTTCTTTCCCCCCCCCTTAAAAAACAGAAAAAACATAAAATTAACATACACCTTTTTACCACTATACCAGGTAGCTTGGTTGGTACTTGGGTTAAAATAAGCATCTTTTGTGCATACAGGAGTTTATAACTTAGGGATCTCAAACATGTTATGTAACCCCCCCCGCCCCCCCTCCCCGTATTGGCAAATGATAATTGTGGGGCCCCAATGCCGTGGTCTTTGAGTTTGACTTTTTTTTAAATGAATATTAGAAGTGCTTTTTACAACATCCTAAACAAGATTTATACATATAGCACATTAAACTTTCTTCCTACTCTATCATTGCAGGGAATGGATGAAACCCCAGTTTGAAAAGCAAATTACACATCTCTTCAGGTGCAGCATTCATGAAGTTCAGGCACTGGACATTGTAGTTTTCAGTTTGTTTAAAACTGTGTGCATACTATACCGCAAAAATCCATATGTTGCACTTTGCAAAGAGATGGAATTTTGGCATCTTCAGAATTTTCTTGAATTTCTTACCGATACCTAAACACCCACTCCCCATCAGGGAACATCTTGTAATGTGTTACCTTTAAGATGAGCCACAATGTTTCAATAGGCTGTTTACATTGCCATTCAATCACAGCATTCTGAGCTGGTCCAAGTTACATCTTACGGAGCAAATTAGGGGAACAAACACGTCACAGACATACTTTGTATTTGTATACAACAAGTGTAAACATACCTGCTAACAGGCGTGTGTGACGCAAGCGTTATGCGTGCGTCATGTGTATCAAGCCTTTCTGTTTGGTAAGTACCTATTCCCTGTTTTTGTACCCAAAATGGAGTACAGTGACTTGGGGGGTATTAGTGTTAATGCCCTCGGACATACAGGTGACTGTGTAGTGTCACAGACTCAAAATTTTAAAATTATGCATTACATGACCATATTTGGATTCACCATGAAAAATGCATTCAAATGAGTCCAAACAAGCCTAGTCTTAGGTCAGTAGTTTTTGAGAAGGCCTGCAGTCATTTGGGGGAGAGCCTCTAAAAAGTTGTGGCACAAATTTGTGTGTTACACAAAATCTGCTAGGGTTGAAAGGGATAACACTCACCTGGTAGATAATATCCGTTAAATTTGGTTATGACTTCTTCACACTTCTCCTTGGATTCCATTCTGAAATCAAGCAAACATATGATTGAAATAATCAATAAATTAAACATGAAGTACAATTATATTTTGACATAACAAATTTTCAGTCCTGTGGACTCCGAGGATGAAGTGATTGGAACAGCACTTTTATTGACTTTAGATGACTCATTCGATGGCATCTCAAGCCCCAGGTCACAGTTCATGCAGGTGAGCACAGAAATTCTCTGTCCTCCCTGTCCATGAATCAGATTAGGAGTCCTGATGATGAAGATGCACGTCTCCACATCAAAATATTGAAGCAACTCTCAATTCTTTAGTATTGAATGATGGTTTAAACCATTTTTCCTATTTTCTACCAACAGTATGTATAATACAATGATGTATGTTTTAAGCTTCATGGGATTGGAGCTGTAATGGTAATTTAAAGTGTAAAGTATGGAAACAGAATACAGGCAGATGGGGTGCCCAATATGCATAATTTGGCACCTAAAGTGAAACGACTCTTGGGCAGATAATTACAATCCCTGCACAAGAAGTGTAACCAAAACCAGTCAAACTCTAGGTACGTTAATCATATTAACACAATTTTAACCATTGAATATAACACACTATAACTGCAAATCAAGTACAAAATTCAGCTGTGAGAGCCTTAATGCAGTTCTTGGTCAGGTGGGTACTATCCTTGCAACCAAGTCGTCAATTATCAGCAGCACACTGGTACATGTACACACAGACACCAAGCTGTATTATTATTATTGACCTCTAGAATACCTGGGCAGGCCATAACCATATTATATACCTCTATATAGACCCTGTCAGCCTGATTGGTTAAAAGTGGAGGCATAAATTCAACTAGCTTAAAGAATTGAACCAAAAATGACTATTCCCTGGAGACCGGGCATCTCATTCATGACCTAATACCCGGACACCTCTTCCCAACATAGAGACTGGCTCTACGGACTATCTATCCATCCTTATTATGAGTGTACATATTGAAGCTGGATTGTAAGAGAGAATATAAGCAGAACCGTATTTTGTTTACTCGTATGTGGGGAGGCTGTGCTGTAGTTTACTAGGTCTGATACAAACCGGGGATACAAACAAGAGCAAGGGAATGGATGAATCGCAGCATCATTAGCCTATTCATGCTTTTGAGGTTTGTTGTTACTGCTCGTACCCGTTTGAAACCTATCCCCTCTGATATTGTTTGACAGCGACCTGTCATAGCGCCATCGCCCGGCGTCGCGCTTTGCTTTTTGAAAATAAATGGCTGCCCCATGGCATCAGCACTCAGGTTTGACGGGTCGCTGGCAAACGATTTCCGACCGTTGATAAGCACCTAGATCCAAGATTTCTGCATAAATCCAGAGACAACATTGTGTTATTGGTGATTGTGTAAACAGAAATATAAGTGGGAATTATCACATTTAGTCGTGAATATGTGTGTGTAAATTTTCACGTGTAGGGTAAATGCTTGAAAGCGGTGTTGATAAAAGGTTGCTGAATTCGGAGCTGCAAGGAAAATTGTACACATTTGCCGACAAAAAACTGGCAAGAAGTTCGATTACGGCGATCCGTTTTTGACTCCAACATCACTTCCTCAACACATGAAAGGTTGATTGCTAATTCCTCACAAGTTTTGGAGGACCCGAAGTTTAACAAAATTGTTAAACCATGCATGCACGCCATGACAACATGGCCTACAGCCAATGAGCTACACATGATAATAGGCCTGTGTTATGACAAAAATCCTATATTTCCTTTAAACCAATATTGACTGCTTTTGTATCGGAGCATGGTTTGAAACTAGAGGCCCTCGGTGATCTCGTAACCATATAATAGTATGGTTTCCGAATCACCTTGGGCCTATAATTTCAAGCATGCCCTTCATAGCAGTCAATAATATTTGTATCTGTAAACCTGCATCATCAGATTGTCAATCAAAAGCTCCTAATATTTTTTCACCGCTTCTCGATTTTAAGATCTCTAATATTGGAACAAACTCCCTTGAAAGGGGGGTTCCTGCACACCCTCTCACAAACACTCAGACAAACATTATGCACCCTGAGACAGACAGATCAACACAGACATACAAATACACACATGGAGACCAAACACACACATGCATTCACACAATTAATGCTTTCCACACTGTACCTATCCCTTTAATATCTTCCAACACAGAGGTCATACCCAAGTACACAACACATTGCTAGTCACACACAAGATAGTCCCTGGTTTATCGCAGGCATACTTGGGACCTCTATCAATCAAACAGAAACAAGAAATGCTATCTATCTCACGCCTCCTAAACTTTACATACTGCAGTAGTGCCGTATAAACTATACCTGCAGAGGCTGTTCATCTTCTTCGAATTTGTCAGATTCAACAGCAAAGCTGTATCAAGATAGTGTGATGTGTAGAAGAACCAAAGGTGGAGAATGAGTGAAGTCTCATATTGCAGAATTATTTCAAAGGCTGCTTAGAGTTGAGGTCACATATGTGTTACTTACCTGACACAAACTTTAGAAAAAGAATATTGAGTGCCTTGTCAAGTGTCATTCAGAGCAGGTAATGAACATCAGGTGCCATGTGTGTGCCGTGATTGGTCCATATATCTGGTCTGATGTTGAGGGGGGTTTCGGTAGGACACGATCTGCTCGATTTGGGCATTGGGATTGGTGAACTGTACGTACAATTTACAATGCAGTCTCTGTCTCATTACATTACAAATTCTCCTCTTAAACTTTAGTTCAATACATTTTAGTAATTCACTTCAAAATCCGTCGGGGTTAGTAGATTAACCCCACTGCAAAATAATGTAATTTCAATAGCAGTCCATTTAAATTAATATCGTGACCAGGCCTAGCCTTATTCAAGTCTGTGTGTGACTGTTTGATATGTGTAAGAGCACCCTCCAACCGGTAAGACTTTCAAAAAGACTAGCACTCGGGTTACGCCGGGAAGTTGATGCCCTTTTGAATTCGCTGTTGCTGTTAGGTTGATATGTCCTACCCCCCGTCTTGTGTAGGGCTTCCCTATTAGTAAAATTCACCCTGCTTCAACTCGCACTCATGAATCAAGTTTTCTTGAAAAAAAACATCAATAGGACTACCCTTCGCCACATTCATTAACCCCAACCCTGACGTCAGTTTTCTAGCATATCCTCCGGGAGGGACTGAAGGAATGAGGGAAGAGGGGAACAAGAAAAGTCGCAAATTCGGGGGGATTCGAACCCAGGCCATTTGGGCCCCAGCCCCATGACCCGGGATAGCACGCTACGCGGCGTGTCGCTGGCCGGCCAGCGATTCGTGCCATATGAGTCTTGGTTTAATGAACGTCATCGCTACTTTCTGGGCTTAGTGTTTTTTTTCTCATTAACACAGGAGCCTTGGTGAGCTTTAGTTGTGTGTTAGCAGAACGACTGAATGGAACTGTGGTTTTGCACCCTGATAACCCGCTCTGAATCACCAAATGACTTCAGGTCAACTACAGTACAAAAAACAAAGTTGTGGATTAATAATTGGGTTGGACGAATCGAACACACGAGCGAGCGTGCACTGCGTGAGCCAGGAGGAATATCGCAACTCGTTTTGCGACGCGTAATGGTAGATGCGCCAAACCTCCGCTAGCTTGTTGCACGTAAATTTAGGTTTGTTCGTATCTCCTGTCAAAGTACAAAACAAAAATTTTTAATCCCATTGAGCTCTATCCAAACCACGGATCTGAGTGGGGGGTAGGACATGCCAACCTAACGGCAAACACGAATTCAAAACGTCATCAACTCTTCCGGGTGCTAGCCCTTTTCAAAGATTACCGTAGGAGGGCGCTCTTATGCATAATCGAACGGTTTACACAAAGACTTAGCCTGTTACAAATAGTTTAAATCTTAAATTACCGTTATTGCAAATTACACTGTGTGCAGCGAGGTTAATCCACTAACCTCGACGGATTTTGGAACATTATAATTTTTCCTAAATTATCATGATATTACTAAGATCTTTTGAACAAAGTTTCAGAGTTGATGTGTATGTCACTGAGACAGCGACTTGTAATAGTAAATGCAGTAACATTTCCCCAAAATTTACGTTTAAATCCCCAAGCCCAAATCGAGCAGGTCCTGGGTTATGGGAGCATGTTTCAACTCACCTAGCAAATCCAAACTCCTCTAATTAGCTGCGTGTTGCTATCTCTCAATATTCTAGTACTGATGACTTGGCCGTATGGGGCTAACATCTCCTCCAAATGTTTCTAGTCAAAATGTGGGCTTAGGTTCGATCGGTATAGGTTGGTTGGGTCTTGTTCTTGTGCCTGTTGGAAGGAAACACAAAGGAAAGAGAAGAGGAAATGAGAAGAAAAGCTCATATTGAATGATTCATTCAAAATACAGTGCTAGTTACAAGGAATCAGGGATTTGTCAATTTTAAGGTCGAGTCTACGGGGTGATAAAGGTTGCAACGAGAGATTTCCACATATTCAATGTCCTTAGAAAAAATTGAAAGTATGATTTTTGCCACTGATGTCAAGCTTTCCATCAAAAATATCCGCATCTGAAAAAGGATGAGCTGAAGAAAGATTTTGGTACAAAAATTTGTACAGGAGTGAAGAAATTACAAAATTCAGCCTATATGTTTTATATTGAAATTATAAGCAAATCAAAAGTCACCTCTTTTCTATCTTTTAAGACATTTCTGTAGGCAAAATACAAGGTAAGAAATCTATTGAGTTTTTTGTCTTATGAAATTACTCTTATGACAATATTTGGGTGCCTCAAATCTCTTGTTGCACCTTTAATTCCGAGCGGGTAATAGGGTACATGAAATTCGCCAGGCAAAGGCAAGGTAATAAAATTATGATTAAACATATCCTTTATCAAACGCATACCTCATATTTGTTTCCATTCATTAGCATCATTTATACTGCTCAAATATGTTAGAATCCATTAAAAAATGCACCGAAATCTCTAACAAATCCCACCAAAATGTTCATCAGTATCCTTGCGTATTTCTTGTCATTTTGGTCAATATGATTGTGACAAAAATCACAAAAATGATCTGCGATTAAATGACATCCCGATGATTATAAAGATTACAATAAAAAACCACCTGTCCTAAGTCCCAAGGACAAAGTTTTAAAACACAATATGTATTATACAAGAGGGGCTGAAGTCTGGTTAGATGAAACGTCACACAGCGCATGAAGAAGAATGAGAATCAATTGTAATACCTATTTGCATCCCATGGGACTTCTATATAGATGAAACGTTTACCCTGAAATTCACCACTATCTAGGGTGGGTGCAATTGAAAAACAAAATTTTGGGTCCACATGGATCCCCCTTATACACTAAGTGATAAGGCAACTTATATAAGTGAATGGATCTTGTAACCAATCATGTAATTTACACTTCGCCTATATTAAGAAGTAAAGGGTGATTGCAGTATCCTTTATGGGCGAATAATGTGTCGGGTCGGAAAAAAAAAAAATAATGGACGAAAAGGCGAAGCCGAGTCCCATAATTAATTTTTTACGGCCAAGGATACATTTGAGCCCATTTAAAAATACTGCAACCCTTTATATTTCTATTCTATTACCCGAAAACCAGCGGGATATTAATGAGAAAAGGCATTCGCGACCCATGATTGCAAATATGGAGTAAACGACCAATTCCGAATGCTGCATTTTCAATAATGGGCAGCAGAGGTTAATAGAATTCTGAATATAAGCAACCAAAATGACTTTTGTGGTCATGAAACTAACTGCATCATATCCACATGGTGGGCATTTTTTTTTCCACAGGAGTACATAAAGCAGAAGTCCTCTTGGCCAATGTTTGTTTTTGATTGATTCTAGTGAATGAAGGAACACCTGGCAGTCTACACCAGAAATAATCACTCATCGTTTAATAATTTACACAGAAATCAAATTTTAACCTTTCAGGTCCTTCTAGCAGTGACTACATTTTCTGAAACCATGTCTTATATAAAAACGGTAGCACTACCCAAAGATAACAGTGTGTAGTGTGTTTGTGTCTTCTTAGAAATTAGCAATTGGGGAGGGGCCGTTATCTATACCGGGAGGGGAAGAATGGAGGATATAAACAAGAAGAAATACAAAAAAATTGTTGTAAGCGAGAGGAGAGAGACGGAACATTAACTTCTGAAATGAAATTTCATAAAAAATATCGGAAAATACAAATTTTTGAATATGTTGAAAGGAAGGGGAAGGAAAAACTTTTTTAGCTAAAAAAATGAAATCCTCCATCCCTCCGGTATAAATATTGTTTCATTTATTTTATACATCAAACATAACACATTATGTAACAAATCTGATGTCCAGGTGATGAGCAATAGGCCTAGAAAGGTCTGAAGTGGATCATCTCCTTATCAAATAAAATATAGTTTCCAAATTTTTTACCGATATGGGGGGGGGGACACCAATTCCACATTAAGGGATTGTTATATAGGCTCCTGTGCTGCAGATGGGAATTGTGTGATCTTACAATATTTCAGAATTGTTGTTTTCTTGCTGTGGGCATCCCATGACCCTGCAACAGGGATCTGGGAACATCCCAGGAATATATAGGCCCTACACAGTACAACAGAGGTGTTAAATCTGGGTACTTCACAGTGATGAAATATGGGAATCCCAGAACTCTACAATATGGAAGTTCTACTCATCCAACCATGAATCACAGAAAGAATATCCAGACCATGTTTTTTTAGGGGTCCCCGGTGATGGTGGAGGGGTCCCAGGGGCCTATCTCTTAATAGTCGAAAATAGGCTGATTTTGCATGTTTTGACAAGAACCCCCGGGGGAGCCAGCAAGCACCCCCAAGATACTATAGGTGGTGTTGCTTGCTTGTCACAGATTGTTATCCCAGGAGAGTGCCGAAATCCTAGGATTCCACCAATATACATATGGAAGTGATGCTCCCTTTGCTGGATGCAATCCCAGAGCTCTCTCAACATGCTAGTATTTGAATCCAAATTTGCACCTCATCAACCATACGCCCTTGCTTTGGAAGGGAAATACCAGGATTCCTCAGTGATAAAGTATTGGAATCCTTAATCTGCATGGGAAATCTATTTTCCCCTATAACAATGTTAAGAGATCCCAGGCCTCATCAGTGCACTATGTAGAAAGACACTCAAACAATCCCTGTTAAAAATCATTTTTAAATTTTCATGGGCACAGTTGACAGTTCTGGGTTGAATTGTTGTAAGTCATGCTTTGGGATTCACTGCGCACCATCCTGACACTTAGTTTGCTTGATGTAAACAGTCCTAGTCCCTAAGCCCCCACACAACAAAATAGCTCACTCACTGACCTGCTATAGTCTGTTCGCAATGAGATGGAACATAACCCTTGGTAATGTACTTGTTGTTAATGCACGAGATGAGTGAAGTCAAAGGTGCAGTGGTAAACATACTATGGTGGCAGGCTTGTCATAGATTGATTTCAGTGTGGGTTAAATTTTCACATTATTTTTCTCTAAAAACACTGTTACGGCAAAAGGTATATTGTACAGTTCAATTTTTGTAATAATTAAAATGCTCTCAAATTCCCCAAGTGCTGGTTGGTCAGCTTGAGTGCTTGTTGATAAGCCTGAGTGCTGGCTACTGCGGATCAGTGCTGGCCAAAGTAGAGATACCCCTGCATAGTCGCTTTTCGTGCTATACAGCCCCAAACTTTTCTTGTACTCCCAAACCTGTGAAGACCCTGCATGTTTTAATCCTAACTCAGAAAGATCTCAACTATTTCACGAAATATATGCACCATAACAGACACTACCCTTATATAGTCTCTTGAGAATAAGCAAGCTGATCATCTCATTTTTGGTGTTTGATTTCACCACAGCACAGCCTGCTTATGCCCAGAGTTTTATAGGGGTGGTTTACATTTGATACTGCAGCATTCGGGATGAATTCAGTATTCTGCCACCACCTCCTTCAACATGCAGTTTATTCTGTTGAGGCTGCCAAATTCATAGGGTGGTGGAAAAATACAAAATTCTTTCCCAGCATTCACTATACCCTACTCTCCCCAACTTCAAAGTGGAATATGTATATAATTCTGAACCAGTGATACCCAGTGTGTGTCCATTCATTAGACTAATGAAATTCAGCTGATTATTCCCAAGTAACATGTCAGTGTCCAAGATGTCTCCCGTGCCCAAAATTCGCTTATTGTATCTTTTTTTCAATAGTGCTTGGAGATCAATTGCTGTAATTTGTATTTCTAAGTGACAACAGAGTTCAGCAGGTCACCATCAAGAAAGAGCTAATAACATTTTTTAAAGAATATTAGTGCTCAAATAAATCAAAAATGGCAAGAATTTTGAATTTAAAACTAAGAAACTTTAATTTAAGGGTAAAACTATGGGGGGGGGGGGAAGGGGCATTTTGAATCTCTTGTCATGGGCATACACCTTGCATATACCACAAACTACATCTGCTAGCTGCGATCGGTGTTGCTTGCGTTGCGCTAATTCTTGCCGCATGAAGAGTCTTGCCTATTTTGTGAGGAATGAAGTATATAACCCCTTCAAATTAAAAAGAAAAACTGTAAGACTCGATTGCGTCACTTACATGTAATATGTAGTCTCTTAAATTCACAACAAATGAAAATTCTAGTCAAAAAAAAGTAGCTAAATATAGGTCTGTCATATGCCAAGTGAATGCACACAGAGTGAAAGATAATGAAATGGAAAATTTGCTCTTCCACTGTTTCCGGAATGCCGACTGCCCATGCGAAAAGAACATTGCAGTTAGAGGGAATGCTTTATTAAACATTTCTGTATTTCACATGTCACTGGTCAGGTGTAACCCGCAGACATGATATTTGTATTTCAAGAAAATATGGCCCTACATATTTTTTTTTAATAAAAAACAATATTAAGGAGATACAATGTAGGGATAGTACTAGATCCTAATCCAATTATGAGTCTTAGCTGAGGATACAACTATAAAATTTGAATGGAGTTCAGCTAACCAATTAACTGATGATATTTGCCCCCCCCCCAAAAAGAAATGTGTTTGGCCCTCTTATACAGAATCTACTACTAGGGTAGAAATGGGTTAGTTTAAAATTTGTCATAATTACATTATATCCTTCGCGCCTACTCCGTACTGGTGCTTTATTCCATTAACAAAATAAGGCACATAATACAAAGTAGTTCGAAAAGGTATAAGAGCAAGTTTTGGACGAGTTAAAAAGTGGGCGAGTTATGAGATGGCGAGTTAAAATGGCGAGTTACCCCCCACGGAGTCAGACTGAAACTGCAAAGAAGTCCTGCTGGCGAGTTACAGAAACACCTATGGTTCCTACTGGCGAGGTCCGGAAACACCAGGAAGTACCTTTAACTCGCCCACAAGGGACTTCCTTGAAAAATTATAAAACTTTGTTGGGGGTAACTCGCCATTTAATGCCATCCCTAACTAGCCCCTTTTTTAACTCGCGCAGTTACATGTCCTCAAAAGGTATAATGTAATTATGCCAAAAATTTGATATTTTATTCACCATAGACTACTCTGTGAAACAGACTAGTCTGTATCTAAATCAGAGCCATCATGGGTTACTTTTACCGAAATGATCTCTGATTAAAAGAGGATAAAACAGTAACTATGGGTATACATTATACAGACTGTCTCCCTAAGGTACTGTCTTCAGATGGAGACCTACTACAGGGTAAATGATGAACTATAGGCATTCAGTGGATGAATGAAGTGGAATGAAAGCTGTAACACTTCTAATGTAACATTGGAGATATGCCACAATAATGTTTGAAATCAGGTCAAAGGTATATTCCTTGTGTACTGAACCACACTTGAGCTGTATTTCTCTAGTTATGGATAGTGTCTCATAACCTCTAGGATTTAGGTGAAGTATTAAGAATACATCTTATCAAAGGTTGAACCCCTGTTAAAGGTGAAAGGACTACAGTAATGGCAAAGCCATGGCACAGGAGGCAAATTTCTATGTTCAGGATAATGTTTCTTCATGTAATGTTCCACGGCTCTCGGTCTCCGATGTAGCCATTCTTGGTAACCGATCCGAGTAGTCAGTATTATTTAGAGAGCATGGGTCCGATTCGACTGGAAAAATAACACACTCCCACACGGGGAGTTCCATTTTCCGTTGCGTGGGTTAGAGTAACCTTAATAATTCGGATTCATATAAAGGGTATTCACTAATTTTATGTTGATTGGTCATGTTTGTAACAGAAAAGACTACCATATTTTTGTTCTATGAGCACGCTAAATATTCAGTCACTCAAAAATGAACTGCCTTGATGGGGGATTTTAGAGATAAAGATTTGTGCCTCAAAAATGAAACCTAATTTGCAGTGTGGCAACACTATGGGGTAATGGAAGGAAAAAATGCTGCCCACCCCCCCTCCAATAAATGAACAAAGTGCATAATTTAGACAATAATTTTATGTTTTGAACACTCCAAAAATTGGCTTTGGCTCTCACAAAGCTCTGACATTGCCACATTAGTTATTTGAAGATGTTGACTTGACCTCAGACAGCCAAAAGAGCCCTCTTTTCTATGCATGGTTATATGGGGATGCAGAAGCAAACTTAACAACCACAAGGTTGGATAATATGTAAGTCTCCACCATTTAAGGATTTATCATCTTTCTTTTCTGCAATAAACTTACAAAAAATTCTTTTCTTCCTCAATTACACTAATTTTAATACCTATTTGATATCACTTCATTATTCGAGTTTGAAGCACCAGATATGCCATACTTCTATGTGCGAGAAGCACCCAGAAGTAACTGCCATTAATAAATATGGAACAGCCATAAATTATTAAAGTTATTTTCCTGGCAATTTTTTTGATGAGCACGAACACCCCTTTTTTGCTGAAAAAAAATTATGTGAATTTCATCACTGTGACAGAATTAATGAGCTATTTATATTTACTCAGTTTCTGCCCATCTGGGCAGGGGCTGGATTGAGTGTTGAGCTTGGGGGGGGGCATGTTCGATCTAAATGTTATCTTTAAAATGGTTCAAAATGCTCCATTTAATTCACCCCTTCAACTCACAGACATAATTATTCATGTAAACATACTGCTTCAGTGATTGTTCACAGTAAATAGATCCCGATTCCTAATTTAAATCAGGCTCACCAGTGCTTATCCGATAATGACAGACGTCTGTCTGTTCAATGACAAATTATGTTAGAAGAGCAATTCTGTCCCCGACTATTAGCCTGATAATATTTGCCTCAAAGTAAAGTTTCAGTAAAATTAATACTTCAGCATTTCAAATATGAGACAAGGATATGAGATATAAATCAGGATTAAAAATTAAATGGAAGTGGCAGAATCTGAGAACAGCTCAAAGAGTTTGAGCTGAAACCCTGAAAATAGAGAAAAATGCATAAATTCTGAGAAATATACACAGGATTTTATGATTTAAGCTGAACAAACACACACCTGGTATTTTGCATTTCCCAAATACTATGTTATCAGAGTTAATAATAATTTCTCAATTTCCACCAAATGGATTATCTTTAGATGCCAATTGTAGAGTTAAAGACACTATCAGTGATTTATCCAAAAGAGTGAAAATATTTGAAATTTGAGAGTTGAGTGAAGGATAAGTCTGAAAAAGTAACTTATGAGAATTCTACAAACTGAAGAATTAACAGAACAGGAAGAAAACGGCAGTGTTCAAAGATACGAATCTCCATTCAATTACGTGTTGTAGTAAGTATCCGTATGGACAGTAATGAATAAAAATTTCTGATTTTGTTTTTATTAAGCTGTTTATGGTCCTGTCATTTACATGTAAAAATCTGATTTTTGATGATTTTTTTTGAATTTCTGATTTATCACTGATACTGTAAAAGAATTTAATTTCACGGCAACTTAATTTAGCGAATTAGCAAATCATCATATTTTTGCAGCAATTTAATTTCACTAATTTGAATCAACCTGCTATGTTAGACTATAGTAATTCATCTTTATTGGCGGCAATTTAATTAAGCGATTTGGAGGTCTTAGCGAAATTAGCGAAATTAAATTGCTAGCGAAATTTACTTGTTTTACAGTAGTACCTTCAATTTCAGAGAAGTGAGAGAAGTTTAGGGATCAATCACTGAGCTTTTATAACCTCGCATAAAATGGGCACACCACAACCAATATGGTCGCTGTTACTACTTCTGGCAAAATATGTGGCAACCATTGTTCCCTGGGAAAACTGCAACCTTAAAGTACTACTTCGATTACGATAATTTTTTTCTCCTATATATTTCGATAGTTCAGCACTGAAATGTTTTGAAGGAAGTTAAGGCATTGTCTTTGAGCTACACTTCAGTGTGCAGTATTTACAAGTTAGGATTCCCTTGTGAAATCTATCTAAGTAAGATATACCTCTGTGGAAAAAAAGGGACCCCCCACCATTTTGCCTTCACAAATTTAGTAAGGAGTCCAATTTTTCTGCAGCAGTTTAAGATGAGCGAATCAACGAATACAAGAGACAGAGGATTCCACAAGCGGACATACATTGTTCTCTAGCCCTAACTTTTAGCCACTTTGTTTCTAATCCCAATTCAATTATGACAACCGCCTTCTCCACAGCTGTTTGACCCCCTGCAAATCGCTCTCATTTTTGAGCATTTTAAGCAGTGGCGACACAAAGTTGACAACTGATATAAGAGGACATGCAAGAGCTATATTTACCTCTGCAAAATCAGACCATTCTCCCTAGAAATGACTTGTTAAACGTTATTTTTATGAAGAATCATATTTGCCCGCATGATTTCGTAAATTTACACAGGATAAAGTTAGTGTACTAAATATCAAAATTGTCAAATGTGTGTCGCCATTGGATGCTGTGTCTCACCACCATATTCTAACTCTAAAATTACTCCAAATTAGCTGCAACTCTAACCTTTCAACTCCTTACTCGACTACACAAGATCCTTAAAGATTTTGATTAAATCCCTTTTATAACACTACACCCAACAATAATAGACTATTTAAATGCCTCCTCGGAATTTTATTGCGGCAATACAATTTCATATTCTTACCTTAAAAAGTTAATTTTCTAATTACACTGGCCAATTTTGGACCTCCGGGACGCCATTTTCATTTTTATTATTAATCAATGT
Organism: Ophioderma brevispina; assembly: GCA_023653785.1. Taxonomy (NCBI): domain Eukaryota; kingdom Metazoa; phylum Echinodermata; class Ophiuroidea; order Amphilepidida; family Ophiodermatidae; genus Ophioderma; species Ophioderma brevispina. Next base: position 84,494 of record JAMKCH010075771.1, read on the forward strand.
AATTACTTCAGAATTCATCAACACAATCTACATGGGAATTAACACCCAAATTAATTCACTAGAGCCATCACGAAACTGATCGTTTTTAAATCGTTTCTAAACAGACAACAGTCCACGGGGCCACGCCGATAATGCTCCACGTGATTAAACAAGACACACGCTAAATACGGATTTTGGTTCTATTATTGGGGGAAATATGTAGCCCTCGCAGCTGTGCACGTACTCAGACAAAACTTGCCTAGGAGGCGAGCATAATAACAACATGGCTGCGATTGCTATCTCTCACATGAAGTTACAGAAATGGGTTAGAGGAATTACACTGGATCACAATCACCTCCAATAATGTCATGCTGCTTCGACACAATGCATTTTGCCTTTGTTACAAATATCGATCCGATTTCTTTTTTTGCTTCCTTTCTTTTCTGATTTCTGGTCGCAAAATCGGTTGATTTAAAATACAAGTCATAACTTTATGCGACCTGCCATTTTATTATGATAGAAGATAAAATAACATTTAAAATCCGAGGGAACGTGATCATTGTAGGGCCCTATATCAGTAATAGAGCATATTTCAGGGTGGCCTGAGTTCCATATACCCCTCTTCGAGTTCTACATGTAACAAATTCATTTTTATTTTTGTCTTGGGGGTTAGGGTATTTGTTAGTGTAAGGCAATAAATAAAAAGAAATTGTTTCCTGACTATTATTAAGGGAGTACATGGATATGGAACTCTTTCCCCCTTAGGGTGGAATGGGATATGCAAAGTAACTGTTTCCATGGCAACAACACTTTTCAAATTAGCCACAAGCTAATTTGGGCAGCTCTGAAATCACACCCCACATTTCAAACACAATACATTTTATGTGAGCAGATCACACCAGGCACACGCAGGTCGCCATGCGTACAGGTGAGTTCAGAAAAATTTGACACTTTTGACTGGATTGTGGCGTGTATAAATACAGCCAACCTCGTTTATATCCGCCACCATTTATCCGGATCCTTCTATTAGCCGGCCGGCGACTGGCGGCCAATTGCGCTCAGGTGTATTTTCGATTTTTTGTTGTGACCACCTATCTTTTTCCGTTGAACTTGTTTACTATCCTATATAAATTACTTACCATGGAAATAAGGGCTTCCCACATCTTTTTATTGGGTTCGTTTTTGGGAAGTCTCGCTACAACTAGGTCAATCGGACTACATCCCTCCAAAATCATAGCTGTTCCACCATGACCGTGATAAAAATGCGCAAACAAAAACTTTTTGGCCACTGTTTTCGGCCCTAAACACGGGCCCGATGGAACTTTCTACGCGCGGTTAATTTAACCGTACAAAAAACACCAATACAAAACACTGATTGTGCCATTTAAGCAAACTATAAATGGACCGATATGAGCATCAATAACCAAACCAAACAAATTTTAATTAAAGTCTTCGTGCGAAATATATCTAGAAAACACCTGTCAAACCCGGAAGGTCATTTAGAGCTCAACTGCTCAAACTTGATCGGCTGTATTCCCACATTTCCCAGCTTCCAAATTGCACCTCTTTGCAGCTTTCGTAACACAAGGTCTATATGGATGTCTTGTTTTTAAACGGGATTTAGATCCGTATTTCCCGATTTAAAATCTTTTCTTGTGCTGGAACTGTACGATGCCGTTGTAATGTCCGCGGTTTTGCATAAAACCGCGGGCCGCTAGAAATAGGCAATGACGGACCATCAGTTCAGACCAGGTGAGGAATTTTGACCAGACGATCGATCCTGGACTTAGATATCCAATTAGATACTAGCAATAATTGAAATAAACATGCAAAAACAAGGGTGTTAATTCTGTTTTATTTCTCCACTATTTCCATTTCATATCATTCATTTAAACCACTCACAATTGTTTACAGTTTGTTATAGCAATGCATTAAATACATTGTCAACACACTTAATCCCCATGAACCCATGTTCAGCATGTGTTTGAGCATCATCGAATTATCAGGCCAAATCGCCTATCCGGATGAGCTGCCGGTCCCGGACGTGTCCGGATAACGAGGGTTGGACTGTACATTGAAAATCATCGTAACCTCTTTTTTACTCAAGGTTCAAAAGTGAGCAGACGACACGAAACGTGGTTCAGCATCATCATTGTTCAACTAACAAAACATGCATTCCTACCAGAGGTATAGTGGGATTTGTTACTTTCAATGTTATGCTGAATGTGCAAGAAGGTGAATCAGAGGGTGGTTTGAATTAATCCCATAATGCATTCCAAGGTGCCTATACTGTGCTGTACTAAAAACATGTCAGTACTAGGGATAAAAAGTGTTCCAAAAGTTAAGAACCCCAAAACATTTCATTAATATGCAAAAAATCCCTTAGTACTTAGGCTTTTGTGGGCTAAATGAGCATAAAAGTGGCTTTATGTGTTAAGAATATGATTTTTGTGCGGATCACATGACCCTATTGAGGGTGGAAATTTCCCAAAACTGGTTGTGCATGTGGATGACTGAAACAATCCTCTGAAGGGTGTGGTGTAACCAGAGAAGGTGGGGTGAGTCCCCCTCGGAATCCTTCCCCAACTTCCCCAAATAAAACTGGACCAGTTTGACAGTTCTATGGAGAAAGAGTTGTACAGTTGTATATGGATAATGGACCCCTATTTTCCCCCACGGAGGGGGTGAATATAGTGGGGTGAATGTTGTGGTGTAACGGGGGAAGGGGGGGGGGGTGCAGGAACCCTCTCCCCCAAATGGAACTTCACAGTGTCAATGGATAAAGACCCAATTTGCATCACCTCGGAAATCCCCCCCTATTGCTCAGTTTTTTTTGTTCTATCAAAAATACTGGACAACTGAGAAATAATTATACATAGTCATATATAACACTAGCCAGGCATCGATTACTAATATTCACTGAGAATCAAAGAGTGTGGAAATGCATAACTGTAATTCCATATAACTCCTTTAATGGAGGAACAAAACACCAAATAGTGAAAAAATGGAAGTATTTAAGGAAATTTTGTCATACTGTCTCCTACAAATAGACATACAGGGATACTTCTCAAAATCTACATTGAACGGCTGGTGTAGTTGACACCAGTACAGAATAAACAAAGATCAATATATTGGTGTTTGAGGTAAAACTGTACAGGTCATGGTACACAATTAATATGCTTATAAATCTGGGATTTTCACACGGAAAGGCTTTTTGATCTTAGGTCGGAATTTGATACGCATGTATAGAAATTACCAGAATAGGATAAAAAGTACTGCCCATGTCTTTATTTGTAATCCACATATTCAGGTCAAACACTGCACAGGTTAGGTTTAGAACATCACAGGCGAGTCAAAAAAAGTACAACCAAATGAAGGATTTGTTAGAAGAAAACCTTACGGGAATTACCAAATTATTCCTGTGTTAGATGTCTGTTAATCAGCTTTCACAATAAGTTTACAATTTAAAATCGATCACAAGCCTTTGCAAAGGCTACAGTTATTTTTGTGAAGGTATCCATTTTCGCCCCGAACCAATTGCCACTGGACTGTAACATGATACGTATTACCACGCAATGCGAGTAGAGTATTAGTAGTAAAACTTTATTATTCCGGTAACTCAAATCAGTATACAAACTGTCTCCATGAGACCCTGATATACCATATATAATACAAGATGAAAAAAGAATAAAACATTTATACTGTAGGTACAAACAATGGAATTTCAGTGATATGTTGGAAAAATGATTAATTAGAGCCGCATTTAAAATAAGATTTCAATCAAGGTGGCCTTAAAATACATAAACATACAAGGAAAAAGATACAGCAATTATCAATTGGAACTGCAAGAAATAAAACAGCAAAGCATAAAAACAAGATCAAAAACATAATATTAGATTTACAACGTGTTAACTTCATATCTGAAAAATTTCTGCGGACATGTGGTGTGTTTAAGTCATTCCATTTGAAGCACCTCGGTATTGGAATGTCGTTTGCCAGGTAAGATACTCCAAGTAGGTATGACGAGTGTATTACATGATCGGCTACGAGTATTTTGGGTGTGCATATTAGAAGTAAAAGTAAATGGTGATAAGTAAGAAGGAGCATCATTTTGAAGACATTTTAAAACAAGGAGAAGAATATGTTTGCTAATTTGTCACTTAATTTATCCCAGCCCCAAGGTTGCTCATCATATCACAAAATAGGTGTACGAATGTCAGCAGAAAGTAGCACAGGGCAAGTTGTTGTTGAAGAATTTGGAGAGAATTGCTAAGTTCAAAAAATTGTAGTTGACAAACTGGACTGCGTAATCAAAGGTGAAAAATCAAGCATTGGCAAGAGATTAAGAGTAGGCTGAGGGTGAAGAAAACTTAACCACCTGCGAATAACACCAATCGCGTTTTTAGGAAATACATGGGGAGATAATACAATTGATGAGACCAAGTTAACTGTGGATCGACAAATGACACCCAAGTACTTAAACTTGTTGACTCTATCAATAGTGGGGGGTCATTACAATAAGAGAAAGTTTTGACAAAGTGCTCCAAACATGTTGTACCAAAAAAACATCATGTTACTTGGTTTTCTTAATATTTAAGTAAGCTGGTTGGCTTCAAAACCAATGCGCAATATTCAGCAAGTGATCATTCATATCAAATTTGCGAGAGAATTTGAGTCGGATGAGCTAAACAATAGAGTTGTAACATCAGCGTAATGACAACATGCAATTAAGACAATCAGGAAAGAGAGTGAAAATAAATAATTAAATAACAAGGGACCCAAGATTGATCCTTGTGGCTATGCCAATATTGATATTTCTAAACCAGAATGAGTGGAATTAATACTTACAGCTTGAGTTCTACCACATAGAAAGGGATTTGAAACCAATCAAGAGTAGCACCAGCTGACACATGAGTTTTTGGTGTCTTGAAGGAAGACGGTTGTGGTACAGTTGTCGATGACTTTTTAAGATCAAGGAATAAGGCACCAGTTACTTTCCCATGTGATTCATTATTGAATAGGTAGTCCGAAAATCAATGAGAGTCGGTGGTAGTTAGTTAGAATGCTTGGTCTTCTAAAACCCGAATTGGATGAATTAAAATGTTATTTCAGTTCAAAAAATTGTTTGTAAAGCTGGGTGAACCGCACGTCATAATTTTGAACGACATTGGCAAAACCCCGACGATAGGCAATAATGTTACATCAGATTTGTCACAATCCTTAAAAAAATAGGAAGTCATTGGCTGCTTCCAATCAGGATGGAAAAGTGATGTGTACAAAGGAAAGATTACATAATGTAGGCCATGATTTACAGATAATAGGTGCAGCCAATTACAAAAGCTGAGTATCAAGTTACCAAGACCAGTGATTTTGTGTTGTCCAGTGTACGCATTTCATCCAGAACAAATTCTGGTGTCACATAATCAAAATAAACTGGTATTGATATTGTATTGCAAAGGTATTTATATTATTTTTCATCATCAACAAATTTACAGCTAGGTTATTACCAATGAGGTGTGAAAATTATCAATGAATTTATCAGCAACATCCTTATCATTATTATTAGAACTGGTTTCAGAATGCTATTGGTTATTTGTTAGGGATTCATTTTTAATTAGTGCCCATTAATTGTTATAATCATTGACATTCTCATTTACGGCATTACTACAGTAAGTCTTTTTCAGTACTTATGCATAGTATGGCCTATTTTCTTAACATCTAGCAGTTTTCCAATCATCTGCTTTATTGGTTTTATGGGCCTTTTTATAGTAGTAGTCCCTTTCTCTTGTTAAATCAGTGAAATCCTTATTGATCCAGTCAGGAAGTGGTGAACCCTTAACACGTTTCTTTTTGTGGGTGCATGGAGTCAATGACGGGTTCTATATAGATAGAGAAGGAAACGTACGTACTCTTTAGAAATTCACCGTCTCGCATGTTTTGCCGACAAAGAAAACCTAGAGTACAACAATAGAAAGCAATATGGCTGCCTCCGCTTCTCCACATACTGTGGTGCCGCTTTGCATATTACACCAATCTGGAGTGATAAATTAATGGTATGTGTTACGGTTGGCCAGGTTTAGGTAATAAAGTGTACCTGGATCATTGTGCTCAGATTTACTCGTTTTTTTCATATTGCAATGCGGCGCTTAGGTGAACAAGATTGTAGTCATTGAGGCGGTTATTTAAATCAAAACGACGGATGTGTCATTTCATCGTTGTGTGGCCTTGGGTAGGACAAAATTAACCAACAATAGCACACAACAATCCCAACAAATGAGTTTGGCGGATTGTTGGTATCGAAGGACATTATGTGGTATACAAGCACCCAAACTTTGATAATTAATCAGTGCAATATTCAAAATGTCCAGCGCCCGCACGGCGACTGGCGTTTTGAATGCGTTTCACCCCATTGCATGGGTATCACATACTTATTGAGCACGTCAGTCCAAACATCAAGTGCATCATTACACATTCATCATGATTGAAAACTATTCCAATTATAACTTTAATAGCATTAACAATATTTATCATTAATTTATTTACGAAGGTACTTAAATGTTTTAGGAGGGACTTTAACTTCCTATTTTTACGAACTAAGTATATTAGTGAGTGGTCCACTGGAAGCCCAAGACTATGAAACACCTGAAGATGAGATGCGATCTGATTAGATACAAATAGCTTAGATCAAGTATAGTTTTGGATGTTTCAGGGATTCTGTAATATACTTGATTAGCTGATTGTAAATTATTGTGTCTGGCACTGTATTAATTTCGTAGAGTGCGATGGCTTTACTAATGTCAAGATTAAAATCCCCCACGATAATAACATAATCATAAATATGAGGACATTTCCTGATCAAAGAATCTAATCTATTTAAGTGTAATCAACTTTGCATTTGGTACTCTATAAACAATACTCACAAGAATAGGTCAAAGGATAATCCCTTAAACAGGTGACTTTCTTTGGCGCCGTATTAAAATGTACAGCATGACATGTGTTAATTCATAATGTAGAATAATTAAGATAAATGAAAGTAACAGGATATGTTTAAAATGGAACATTACTAAGGTTTATCTGTTATACAGCTCGATAGACACATATTTTAAAGTGTTACTACGTCGAACATCAAGCAAGTTGAAAAGAATTCTGCCATTGTTGATTCAAGTCCAAAATTTATTTCATGAAAGATTATGTCGATATCTGGTTTTCATTACTCCTTACCCAACGATGAGCTCAAAGATTTTCGTGTTTGGGAGGGGTGGGGAGTTGATTGGGACACCATTAACTTTGGGGCACACTGTCTGAACACATTTTTGCAAAGGTGCACACGGTAATCCGTCAATACTATCAAATTATTACTTTTCAAATCTCTATTGGGGCAAGGACGGGGGAGATTTGAAGGTGCAGATCCCACACTACGCCCCACATCCTCACCCACAGATGGTACATCACTGGTGTTCCCTTACATTATCCAAAATGTGTAATAATGGCCCCCCAGGATTATGCTGCAAATCCGAAGCTGAAAACTTAAAAACCAAAGTACTCTTGGGTTACTCTAGCGTTGTAAACTTGTTAGCGTTTTCACATTGGAGTATTTCACTCCGCAACTGTAACTTTTGAACGCGTTAACAATTTGAAAGCGTAATTTGTTTATATGAGACCTAAAACAAGACAGTGGAATTGTACGACAAGAAAGAAAAGGATCCATGAATAGCTCAGAGGGTTTTCCATAAAAATCGCTCCATTTGGTTGACTTTTTTTTTAGACCCTGTATGCAAGTAACAAAATACAAAATACGAATTTTGATGATTTTTCGATGTTTTGCATCAACAAATTACTGCTTGTCCCTTTAAGCTATACCTTGCCCGTTTGTTAAATGGGTGCAACCCGATTCCGCGACCCCAACCACTTGACACCATCATTATGGCGTAATAAGAAAGCTCGTATTTTCCTCACTTCATTTGCAAAATATTTGGTCTAGAAAATCTTTCCCATATTACAATGCTCCAAAGTCCGACTCGGAGATTTCCCGATGAGGGCGCACTAAATTTTCAAAAAAATCGTGTTTTTTGCATTGTACATAATACTTGTCCATATACTAATCCATGGTGAAATAATAACGCTCCAAAAATAAAAGTCTTTCATATAAGAAAATCCCACAACTTTGTTATAAATTCCGGCTCGGGAACTTTTTGGTTATACACGGTATCCATGGCAGTGTTATACTGTAACAAAATGTTTACTGCATGACAACGGAACAATCTAAGTCATCTCTAACTTGGGAATGGAACATTTTAGGGTTTGTAGGGTGACTCATCTTTTAGTTTAGATGAATCTTTTTATATTCTCCTCCAAAATATTTATAGTCAAAATCTATGAGTCCGCCTTTAAGGGGGATGGCCGATTTAAGTCTATAAAATTTGTCATTTGATAGATATGGCCTTCACCCCAAAACACAATCTGTAAGGTAAAGTTTCACGCCGTATTTCACCCCGTTTGAATGTGAGAGCTAAAAAAAACGGGATTTTATGAAATCCCACATAGAGTGCCGGGTAAATTAATATGGGTGACCAAAATGGAGCAGCATTTTCGTTAATATATCCCAAACCATAACATACGGTTGACCTAAGATTCCACACGGGGTAAATGAGACAAAAAATAGTAGCTTTCTCTGATACCAAAATGTTGACCACTTCCGGTTTAATCTGGGGGTCCCTGGGACGAGATATTAGAGATCGGGCCATGGCTTTAAGCACAGGTTGTTACAGTTGACACAAAAAATATTTTATAATCTAGGGTTGTGGCCACAACACACTTACGCTCACTTTTTATTGGATATTTAAGGGGCAACGAGAGATGTCACAAAGCATTTCCGATATTAAATTATAATAAAAAATCGAAAAGTACTGATTTTTGATTGATTTGTAAAGCTTTCCATTCAATAATATCCATCTAAAAGGATTAGGAGGGAGGGAAGGAATGTTCTTGGTATAAAATGTTGGAAATTTGTAATTTTTGTTATAGGAGAAAATTCGAAAATCAGCTGCTTTATATGAAAATTGAAATATAAGCGAATCAGTATCACCCTTTTTTATCTATTTTAAGACATTTCTGTAGGCAAATACCGGTAAGAATCTATGCGTGTCAACTCTATATGAAATTAATTACGCATGACTATTTGGGTGTTTCAAATCTCTCATTGCACCTATTAAATTTTTGGACTTAAGGATGGCCTGCAAATGTCCTTTCATACACAATGAAAAATTATATGGTTTTAATCATGGTGTACCTTAACAAGAATGCTATGCGTCTTTTTACAGTGGGTACAAGGGTATTAATATTGATTTTGTTACGATTAAAAAACTGTTTAGGAAAAAGTGTACGCTTTATTTAATTGTCCTCTGTGCATTAAAAAAATCAAACTACTACTTTTTTATTAGCTTGTACACTGTGGATCGTGGCGCAGCCAGACACATGTTCCCTCCCTTATGGAAACATGGAGATATTGAGTTCTGGTAAGTGGAAAGATTTTGTTGACAAAAAAAAAAAAAAGTTAGCAACGCTTGTTACAAGTGCAATTATGGGTGCGCAAATGCACTAAAAGGTTTCTATTTTAGTAACAAAGAAACCAAAAAAGGACCCTGTGTGATTTATTTTATATTAAGAGCGGTAGTAAAGCTGATGCAATCTTGCGTCTCTTTTGTACAATAATATAGTGTTAATAAATGTAGGGGCTTGGTACATTTCTTATTTGAACATGACGGAAATGGGCTTAAGCTGACAACTACAAACGTATGTTAGGTTTTGTCAGAAGCAACTTTGATGGTTTAAATAGGGTCCTTCCTGGGGGCAACGGGTCAGAAAAGTATTTTAATTGCTCTTTTTGGTTGGGATTTCTATTTTTCTTTAAACCTTTAATACTATACAATTTGTTACGCATAAAATGGGACATGACCCGACTACAGGCAATTTGTACATGTTTGGTAAATAGTCCATTCTTTCTTGTGGTAAATAGATATTGTACCGTGTGTTACCTTTAAGATGATCCGAGGTCCTCAAACTAATGATCTCAATACATTGATCTAAGGATTTATTCTATATTGAGCAAAAGAGCTATAAATACTATAGTGTGTTTGCCCGAATATGATCTTCCTTAGCGTATCCCACAGGGAGTCAATTGGTAATGTGCTTGTGGTGACTCATGATTTATTCAGCTATTATTCTGATCCGGGGCGCGTGTATCCATGACTCAGACACCTCCAAACATGTCCCGCTTTTTTTTTTTAGACTGGGGGCGGATTGGGAAGTCAGGGGTGTACACCTTACTCATGTTCGACACTGACTGTGAGTACAGTTGTGACCTCTCTGACGCTGGACCGAAGGACGGGATGCTTTCACGATTCCATTTGTCCAATTCCAAGTGGAACCATGGAGGAGAGCAGTATTCCTGTATTTATCAATAGATCCTATACCATAGAGTAACGAGGGTAGTCCCATTATCCTGAAAATCAAAATTTGAACCGATGGGAAGCCAAATTTTAAGGTGTTGCATCCGTAAGTTCCGGGGAAACGTATTTTCGTACTCTTTTGGGGTACAAGACCCCTTCTCGAAAATAAATTGGTACGAAAACTTGGGTTTTTGATGCCGTTTTACCTTATCATTGATACTCTTTTGATCTCATATTAAAAAAAAAATAAAATTAAATTTTTTTTTTTTTTTAACATTTCTGTAATTTTGTTATTATGGCCCAGAAATCCGACATTTCCGGAAAAGTTACATCTCGCTATACATTTAAATCCCCAATTGAGTACCCCAATAATCCCCCGCCATTGACCCCACGGATGCGAACCCGGGCTATTTTGGTAAATTTTGCAGCCACATGCAAGCACCGTATCCCAACCGTAGGCCACGCTCCTCCCACAAGATGACATGAGGCCTTAGATTGTGTGGTGTAGTCTCAATGTAACTTGCCTCAGGTTACATATTATAATTATGGCAAACAAGCTACAGATATTACTCTAGTGCATTACCCTAGATGACATAGTCCTTAGAATTGTGTTGTGTAGTCTCAATGCACTTGCCTAAGGTTACATATTATATTGTGGCAAACAAACTTCAGATCTATAGTGTGTTTACTCTAAGATGACCTGAGGTCATCAGACTTCTGTGATGTCTCTCAATGCATTTGATCCGAGGATATATTTAAGAAATAAGGGTAAGATAGTTTATGCAAGATAATGTGTCCGAGCAAGTAAAAAAACAATTAATAATGGGCGAGGCAAAGCCGAGAACCATTATTCAAATGTTTTTACTGGCGAGGACACATTATTTGGCATAAACATGGATATCGGCACCCTTTAATTCCTATTTTATTACCCAAATAAAACAATAACCGAAAATAAACAAGATCTTACTAAAACGTACCAGTTTCTTTACGTCTTTTGACAGCGCGAGGTCTGGTTGTTCCATGTACATGTTCGCATGCGCGCGCATAGTGGTGTGTGGTGTTGACACGCGCCAAAAGAATGCACTTTGCATCACGCATTAAGGTGTAATCAGCGACCCATTATTGCAGAATAATGGGCAGTAAACTAATCAATCAAAGAGCGCACTTTTGAATAATGGCCAGCAAAGTTAGAATCTAGATTTAATCATCAACAATCTTTTAATTTTGAAAATTTACCCCTAATGCGACGAAAAAAGAAACCCTGTTTTACGGGTGAGCGGACCTTTCGAGTAGGGTCCGGGTTCGGTCGGGCAAATTTTTTATTTTTTTATTTTTTTATTTTTTGCATTTTTAATACAAGTGCACCCCCCCCGGCACCAAGTTGGAAGTGAAAAATCAAGAGAAAAAATGTATTGTTTTTTTTTTTTTTTTTAAATTTTCTAACAAAACAACTTTGCACAAATCTTAACTTAATATTACCAAATTTCAAATTTTTGAAAAATTTAACTAAAAAAAAAAAAAAGTCTGCAAACTGATAACAGGTCGGGTCGGCTTCCCGTAAAAGGGTTTTTTTTATTTTCGTCCGCCTAATGAATCACAAAAAGTGAACAAAATACAGCCGGGGATTGGTGTCAACTCTAGCTAATAAAATTATACTTAAGGTTTTAATGAAATTCCTCTCAAGAAGGGAGTTTTATTTAACGAGTGCAAGTCGCTTGTTTCAATTCGTCTAGACATAGTTTAGTATCTGGTACCAATCAGTAGGCAATCCTTCCACTTGAAACGGACAAAAGGTGAGTTTTTCAATCTTTTTAAATTTTTATTTATATTGATTTATAGTTTTATTTATATATTGATTTTATTTTTATCTACTTATACTTGAAACTGACAAAATGCAAGTTTTCAATCTTTATTCATATTTAATTCTTATAATGCACGAAAAATCCACCAAAGTGCTCAGGGCGCCGCTGTGGAACGCCTTAGGCTGCTACAACACAATGAGTATAATGACGAGGAAGGCTTAATGGAAAGAAGTCAGATTTTAGTTGCAGGAGGAAACCGAAGTTCTCAGAGAAACCTTAAAGGATGGTATGGATCAGGAACCAAATTCACATACGACACTGGCCACATTGGTAAAAGGCAAGTGGATCACAGCCACTAAACTAACCCACCCTCCCGCCAATATATTGTGTGTTATTTCTTATACAGGTATATTTCTGCTAGCACCAGTAGAAAGCATTTCATTTAACACTTGAAAGGGACGACATTTGTGAGTTTTCCACCCTTTTGGGTCAAAAATGAAAAACTTAACTAATGTTTTGTCCTCATCAGCCAGCATGCATAGATGTGATGAGAACAAGAGCGGTTCTCGAAACCACAAGTGTCGCCTGGTTGTGCAATCACTTGCTTTATGATGAAGTTTGGCATTGATTATAAAGAAAACAATTGCACTGGAGAGAAGTGTTATGTTTTGTAGCTGGAGTGCATTTCAAAAAAGGTTCCAATCATCTTTGGTACCCCCGATTTAACCCAGTAGTAGTAATGATTTTGATATCAGATGAAAGACCGTATTTTTTTCATTGTTGTCCTGAAATTTGAGCCCTCAAATCCATTTCATTCCCAAGATAAAAACCAAAAAACATCATTTTAATGGTTAAACATCTATATTAGCAAAGCATTGAATAGGGCTTTGCGATATGCATTATAGCTTCTCCCATCAAAACCGCAAGTTTGTTTCCCACGGTACTTGACGAGACGTATGTTCAAGTGCCAGGCTCTCATATCAAATAGAAAACACAATAGACATAAATTGGAACAAGCAGCTTTAAGTACCCTGTGTGATTTGTCTACACATTAAGTATCTGCTACCATCAATCCACTTGAAACTGACACAATGTGTAAGGTTTTCAATCATTCAGGAATTTATTTTTAATTATCAAATCATAGCTTTATAATCAGGTACTCTGTTTGTGATTCATTTATAGGCTAAAGTATCTTTCTGTTCGCCCCAGTAGAGACCTGTGCTTGAAACTGACAAAATCTGTGCGTTTTCCAAAATTTTAGGTCAAGAACGAAAAACCAAAACTATGGTTCCGTCCTCACCAGCCAGCATGCAGTGTTTTTCAGTTGCTCTTGATTCATCAACACATTTCCAAATCCACTTTGGCAATCTGACTGGGTTATGGATTACATAGCCTCTTCAATCACTGCCTTATCTGGACACTGGCCCACACATCATCTGGGGTTTTCCACGGCCAATTCACATGGCAAGATTTTGTCTGCCTTCCTGACTGCCTCTAATAATCTTTGGACATATTCAGGACATATACTGCAAAACACCTTAATTTTGCAAACACTACTTTCACAAATTTTGCTACAGGATTGTAAAAATATAATTCCTACAAATAAATTTCCTCACAATAACCTTATATTATAGAGAATAATAATATACTATATAGTGTGTTCACTATAAGACTAAACATGACCTTTGATAAAGTACATTGAGATAACACTGGGGAAGACCACGGTCATAATACAACCCTAGGGTGAATATACTTTAGTAACTATATTATATTTTGGCACAACTTTGAGCCTCTCCTCTGACAAAATTACGACCTTTAGAAAACCGGGCTTATGCAGATGCAGATGCGGTGATGCAGTGAGCGCGCCCAGCTGTGTTCGGAAATGTGACCACATGAATTCAAAGTCCCCTCGATCGATATCGGTCACATTCATGAAAAGCAGCTGGGCATGGGTGCGCTCACTGCATCACCGCATCTGCATAAGCCCGGTTTTCTAAAGGTCGTAAATGTGTAGAATATAAGTGGCAAAAGAATGGGGTCATGTTCCACCTTACACTGAACATGGTATAACAACCATTAACCCCCTGGGCACTACCTGTCTATCCATCGGCATCTAAGCACTATTTTGATTGGTCAGTTGGAATGTAATATCATGTAATCAGCAAATCCGAGATACTCTTTATTTTATTTATTAAGCTTTATCACTGGTACATGAAAGAATATTCATGAAAGATACTGTATCTAAGATAATGAAAGATAATTTACATGAAAGATACTGTAAGAATATTGGTATGGATTACACAGAGATATTGAAGCACTATTTTGATTGGATACTCAGAGGGCTATCTCAAATTGCATCCATAATGAGCCAATCAAACAGATTGTATCATAGGTGGTATTGCCTAGGAGGTTAAAATTGGACTGCATTCATATCATTACAATTGAGCATACTGAAGCACTATTTTGATTGGTTACTCAGAGGGCTATCTTAAATTGTGTCCTGTAATGAGCCAATTAAACAGATTGTATCATAGGTGGTAGTGCCTAGGGGTTCAAATTTGACTGCATTCATAATATTACAATTGAGCATATAGAAGCACTATTTTGATTGGATACTCAGAGGGCTATCTCATGTTGTGTCCTGTAATGAGCCAATCAGAGATATTGTATCATAGGTAATAGTGGGGTTAAAATTGGACTGCTTTCATAATTACAATTGAGCATTCTGATTTTCTTCTTTTCATTGTACAATGGAATTCGCCGGTATTGTGCATACTATCCATTAAAATTCTTTTACATATCAGAATCAAAGATACTTTTTGTTCCAAATTTATGACTTTCATGTCTGCAGGCAAATTTGTTAAAAATTTCATCCAAACTACAACAAATTCTGCTCCACAGGAATATGTTGAAACAGGTATTAACCAGTGTTTTGATTTTAATGGCAGCAGACTTGAGTAGGCCTATATTATAATTTGCACCAAAAATGGCTAAGTGGCATATTTGCAGTTCTTTGCTCATTTGTGAATATTTCTTGCCATGAAAATATCTTGTTTTACAGCATAATTTCCATTGCCAATTTTTTTTAGCTTTTTGTTTGGTTGGTTGGTTTTATCCAACCTTTTATTTTCCATTTTAGCAAAGGGTAAGTGACTGTGCAATATGCTGCACAATATCCTAGGGAATCTACAAGCAACTTTCCAGCTTTAGAAATTATTCCCACTGCCAAATCATTTGTCAAAAACAATATCAAGTAACTCAGTGCCACTTTTATTGGCAATTATTAAAGACCCTGTTAATTTTTCTTCCATTTTTACTGTCTCACTCGCATTGGAGCTTGTGACTAAAATATATGATACATACGTGGTCATTTTTTGTTGATGATGCTGTTCTTGTTTGTGGTATTTATATTTACTTATATTTATAACATTCTGCATTTGCCAGGCAGAACCCAATATTGCTATATGCATTAAATTCAAGGGATGCCTCCAGAACAGTGGGAAAGAATTATCGGAAGAAGTCTGATTTTAGATGCAGGAGGAAACCGAAGTTCTCAGAGAAAACATGCACGGATGAGTATGGATCGGCAAACAAATTCACATACGACTCTGGCCTCGACCTGGAATCGAACCAGGGCCACAGTTTACCTGCTGATATGAAACAAGCAGCTGGGGTTATGGTTAATAGTATGAGTTGGCGACTATAAGAGGCTTAAGTGCCCATGCGGATGCCAGCATCCTATATGGATAAGCCATGGATAGTACATTTGAAATACACACTCCCTCTGGAAGCATTTAGGGTAAAGTCTTACACAGAGGAGTATGCGATTCATATGGCAAATAGAACAACCCCATTGGCTAAGTACATTTGAAATACACCACTCCTTCTGCTGCAAGATTTAGATTACGTTTTCCACAGATTAATGACTTTTCAATGGAAAACCCACTTGTTTGGGCCCATATTTCATTGCCATTTCCTGTCTAGCTGCATTACTAATTTCTGGAGTTCCGTAGTCACTCTGGGCACCCCAAAAGCTTTTCAGTGTTCATAAGACACAAACCAGAACTTGGACCACTAGTGTACATGCTTTTGACGATCCACATTCCTACTCTCTGCACAAGTGTACCTCAAATGACCTTTTGACCTTGTGTCTCTCATCACGCGACACACCCTTTACTAAACTCTACCTACCCATGACATGTCAAAGTGTCTATGACTGCACACGTATGATCCAAAAGCTTGGTGCACATTAAAAAAAAGATTACACACTGGCACACTGATGGACATACTCATTTGAGTAGTATATGCCTCCCTGCACTCAGTGCAAAGTAACACCAAAAATCTAAACTTGGTCCCACAAGACACAAATCTGATGTGTAACTGCATTTTTTCCTCATCCACCACTTGCTCATCTTCCGAGATTAAATCAAGCTGAAATTCTAATAAGGGAAGCTTTTTTTAACATTCATACAAGAATTTTAATCACTCCATTTGAATTCAGTTTACAGAGACAACGTTTCATAATCACCCAGGCTAACTCAAGGGCTTTCACTCCTCCACATACAAGTGTGCATTTAGTATGGCCGCTATCAATCTGAAGTCGGGGGTGATAACGAAGCACTAAAAGACAAAGTATGGGTTACACCGATTAATATGATATGAAAGCTTATCCCTTCCAGCAAGTTTATGTTTTCCTTTCCATGAATTGTCTATAATTTATGTCAATTCTTTTTTTCACTGTATATGTTATGATACCCCTTTTCTAAGAATGTCATGTGTGATTGATAAAACTTATCTTTGGCTACTTAAACAATTTCATACAGAGTATTACTTGAAGAATTGTCATATTACCCCACCCTGCCCCAAAAATTAACAATGGTGCAAAAATGAGCAGTACCCTTGAAGCAACAAGAACAAAATACTGGCAAATGTTAACAAAAACCTTACCCCCCTCTCCCGGCCCGCAGTTTAATTTTTATTTTCACTCGATTAGCTCAGCGCCCATTTATCATAGGCAGCTATGTAAACTCGATCAATCAGAAATGGCCTCAGTTATCTCAGATATTAATTGCGAGTCCAGAATTCTTAGGCAGACATTGGCCTGATGACGCGGGAATATCGACATCAGCTATTGTATAAAAGGTTTCAAGGTTTGCGGTGCACTGCACAACAATCTGACTTTGGAATTTTAGTTTTTAATTAATCATTTGACATTTTCTTGCCTCATTATAGAACCACCATTAAAATAAGATACGGCAGAAAAAATCAATGAATTATCTCTTCCGAATATGTTTACTTTTCTTCAAAAATTAAAAATATTTGTTTACACCTTATATAATAAGAAGCAAAACAAATCATCCAAATAGCAAGTGCCGTTGGAGTGGTATTATGTTGAACAATTTTGCCGACCTCCAATTCATGAACTCCATCCAGAACTGGTTGATCTCTGAAGGCACAACAAGTGAAAATGGTTCAGTTCCTAAATAATGCAGGAAGAATCTAGAAAAACAGGGTTTATTAGTCAATTTTCATATATTTCCAATATAGCATTGTATATTATAAATACTAGGACTCTTAACTAAGGCCAAAGTTCTTGTTGGTTCCCCCCCCTTCAATAACCGACTGTAACTCATAGTTCGAGACATGACTTTAAATTCAGTTTTCAGAAAGTATTGCAAATTGTACTTAGTTTGTAAGTGCCTCCTCCCTGTCATAACCTTTTACAAAATAACCCACCTAAGTGAGGTATGGCCCTAGTGAACCTGTATCTCTTTGGTAAAGGGAAAATCATAAACATTACAACTGACCCAAAGTCACTGAGTGTCTTCTTCCATTTACATACTTGCTGCTCTTGAACTTTGTCAAATCTCCTAGAAGTGAACCAAACCCAACTTCCTCACACTCCTTTCTCCCAAGAGCTTTCGGACCAATGATCAGGATTCAGCTTGACAAGAGTGAAGAATTTCCTCACATCCTATACGTGGGTATACAGCCACCTCAATTCCATCTAGAGCATCTATAATTAGTGCCAACTCTTGGCCCTAAGCAAAGAACTGCCACTGCCCATGAAGTGTTCAAATGGAAGTTTGTTTATAAGTGCCCTTCATCCCTATCATAGCCGTGTACCTCCACACAACTTGTCCAGCCACCTTGATCCACCAGACATTAGAAAGACCGCCACCTCTTCTGCTAAAATTAGTCGCTAAGCAGGGGACCACACTTGATGAAGTTGCAAACATTAAACTCCCCAAATGGAAATTTCTGGACTTGTAACATGAAATTTCTACAATTTTGTGCCATAAATAGTTGTAACAAACCTACTCCAAGAAGACTGATATATGCACACAAGCATAATGGGGAGACTGGACAGTGGAATGAACAAATCAAGATAAAAATATGGCTTCTTTGGAGGAAGTTTAATACACCATATATTAAACCCACGGTTCCCCCGATTATTGCACAAAGCAACGTGTAAATAATATGAAGGTTAATGACATCTCTGGCCACATAATACCCCGTGTTCATTTCACCCAAGGCGCCAAGGCTAAGAGTTTTGCTATAAGGAAAAATTAACAGAAAGAGTTGGATGATGATACTGCTTTAATAACAGATGAAATACTACATGGGATACAATGACAGCTTAAGGAACCTGGTCTCTTAGAGGCCATGTTCTTGCTCAGTGGTCACTCTATGAGTGTCCATGTGCTGGGTGCGTAGGGTGTATCAAATTATGAACTTAGTATGTGAACATGCCCTCTTTCCCTAGGGTGGGGGGACTCCCATTTTCAACGTGTGGGGGTGGGTTATGTTCTAAAACGAGACATTGTGGGTCAACTGCCTTTGTGCACAGTATTCAGAGTTTCGGCTCAATTTAGTTGCTTCATTTATCTCAAAAAAGTTGAAATCCAACTGAAGATGAGGCAGAGGGTTCCTATCTTTCATGTAACTTGGAATACCTTTGAAATCTGAAACTCGATTTGGCTGCTATTGTGACGCCCCCATGCAATACTTGGAGAGCCTCATGCCGCTTCAGTTCTTCGCTTCATTTCAACAGAGGGAATCACATGCACTCATTTTACCTATTCTTGAACCTTTTTTACTCAATTTAAAAAGAAATCTCTCTTCATATGCTATTATTATAGTGCTAGTAAAAAAAACTATGTTCAATGTGTGCAGTATTGCATGTATAAATAATTTGAGTTTGCACTTGTTATGAATGCAAATTGATAAGGACACTAGGTGACCCTTTATAAGGAAACAAAAATGCTGATGAAGTCCAATTAGTCCCAATGGAACTTTATGTGATTTTTTTTACTAATCAGCGACACCGTAAGGATGGTGTTAGGGTTGAAGCTTCCATATATTATAAGCTGTAATTCAATTGGTTACTGAAATGAGCACATGGTATAATTGACCAAACAGAAACGTTGTATGAAAGGCTCAGGAAGTTACTTCGGGAGCCTTTTCAAAAGTCCACTGACCCCAAGACTAGGCTTGTTTGTACTCATTAAAATTTATTTTTCCTGATGATTCCAAATATGGTAATAAAAATGCATAATTTTGAAATTTGTGAACAAAAATTTGAAAAATACTGATCTCCAAGCAACATTTGTTGTTGTCTGCAGGGTACGGAAGCGGTCTCAAACATCCACTGACCTAAGACTAGGCTCGTTTGTACTCATTTGAATGGATTCCAAATATGGTAATGAACATGCATATTTTTTTAATTTATGAGCAAAAATTTGAAAAATGTTGACCTTCAAGCAACACTAGTTGTCTTGCAGGGTTTGGAAGCCATCTCAAAAATCCACTATGAGACAGGCTTGTTTGTACTCATTTAAATGTTTTTTTCATGCTGATACCAAATACGATAATGAACATGCATATTTTTGTAATTTTTTGAATTTTTGAAAAAAATAATAAGTGAAAAATGTGAAAAGCAACATTAGTTGTCTTGGAAGGTTCAGAAGCCATCTCAAAAATCCACTGACTAAGACTAGGCTTGTTTGTACTCGATTTAAGTGTTCTTGTGGCTTTTATTCCAAATATTTTTATTTTTTTTATTTTTTGCTTTTAAATTTTTATCAGAAATTGAAAAATGTTGGACTTCCAGCAACAAATTCTCTGCTGGATATAGAAGCCATCTAAAAAATCCACTGAACTAAGACTAAGCTTGTTTGTACTCATTTGAATGCATTTTCCATGCAGATTCCAAATATGGTAATGAAAAGGCACAATTTGAAATTTTTGAAAAAAGTCATTGAGAAATGTTGACCTCCGACAACACTAGTTGTTTGGATTCCTCCAAAGCAGAAAGAAACTAGCGAACACTGTACCCCTTTTGCCATTTGTGCTAGTATGCCTTTTGCTTGTAATGCTTCTACTGCTGAGGCCGCATGTTGTGCATTTTCAAAGTCGACAAAACCATAACCTGTAGAGGTGTGAACACACGGAATACAAACGAACGTTAAAAGAGGCAGAAATTGGATTTACAAAGGAATAGCAGCGACAGAATGAAATAAATCCCATTAAAACATATCAATATACACAAATAACTTGTTTCTGCTTCTGGAGAGTGGGAATTCCCTCTGTTTAAAAATTAGTTATGCTAACACCTGAGACATACTGGCCATTTTATTGGCTATACATGCGATGTATATTTAGCCAGTCAGAAACATGCCAGGAAAACTTAAAGGTGCAACGAGAGATTTCACATATATCAGGTGTCCCTAAAAAAATCAAAAGTACTGATTTTTGCCCTAATAAAGCTTTACATAAAAAACATTCCCATCTGAAAGGATCAAGCTGAAAATTATTTACTTTGGTACAAAAATAGTGAAAATTCTAATTTCGTATAGGAGCAATTAGCGTATGTTTTATATTGAAATATAAGCAAATCAGAATCACCTTTTCTCTCTTATAAGGCATTTCTGTAGCTAAATCTATTGAGTGTCTAGTCTATATGAAATTACTATTGTGACACAATATTTGGGTACCTAAAAATCTCTTGTTGCACTTTAAAAGTGTTTGTGTCCCAATCACCTTTAGGACCCCCCCTTGATTTACCCAGAAGTCATATCTTTCTCATTGTCATCCTGCATTTCACTTGCCAATACATTTCTTCTCAAGATACAGACAAAAACATGCCGCTTTAATGGTTAACCTTCAAAATATTAGCTCAGTAGTGAATCAGGACTTGTAATGTATTGTCGCTTCTACTAAAAAAAATGCAAGTTTGTATCCCATGATACTGGTGGTAGGTGTATGTAAGTGCCAGGCTCTCATATTAAGTAGGCAAACACATCAGACCAATCACCTTTGAAGGTTTGCACAGATATAGCACTGTTTGATTGATTTCTCAGAGTTTATTCATACTTTTATCATGCATGCTTAACCAGATTTTGTTTTTTGGGGGGGGGTTTATTTTTTTAAAGGGGCTTTCCCCCAATTTGAGCCCCCCCCCAGTTTGATAAGTCCAAAAGTGGACTTTTTTACCAAAATTTTAACCCTGTTGGGTCCAGAAAGCATATATAAAACCTATTGTTTTTACGACAAAATGCAAGAAATTAAAAATATTTTTGGGCATTTTTTTTTTTAGTAGTTTATGGTTTTGGGGCTTTTGAAATTTGGGGCATGATTGACAGGCCTGATATCATGTAAAAATAAGATACTGTCAAAAAGGTGGTTGGTAGCGATACTGTCAGAAAGGTGGTTATTAGGATGGTAGAGATTCTTAGACTAGCAAAGAAAACATTGAAAACATATTAAGGGGCCCAACCTTTTTTTTGTTTTCAAACCAAAAAAGCAGATTTTTGAAAGACAACGGAAAATGGGTCAAGGCACATAAGGCAAACCACTGCCTCAACATCATCCATTTTGACGCCCTATAGACATCATCTTTTAATCTTGGTCCAATTTACTGTTACAAACGTCTTGCATATCACACGTACAATGCACCTTTTTCTTAGGAGCTCATGCTATCAGCGAAGATATAAGGAACTTCAATGTACAGGTTGTTAATTTACCGAATACACGGGTACCCAGGAACGACATTTGGCTAGGATTTGAGGGTCAAAATCCACTGTTTCAAAATCAATTACAGAATTCATCTTCAATATCCTAACACTTGAAGTGACACAACACAATCTTTACAAAACGTGCACACGGTAACCCCACGGGGCAATAATCCGCGCAATAAAAAAGCCAAATTGTAGCACGTGTTTAGCTAAACACTAACATAAATGACTGTGCAAGGGCAAAAAACTCTTTGAATCTTTCGGAACACAAACCCGTTCTGTCTGGATGTAGGCACGATGCCTCACTACGCAAGCCACACACAGTACTGCCGTTACTTTAAAGGCAAAAAAGGAAGACACATTTCTAAGGGGCCCCTTTCGAGACAGGCAGACTCATATGTGATGATTAAACACAAGCCGAAAGAAATGGGCGGACAGAAAAAATAACGATGCCCGACTTTTAGACTCCTTGTAGACATTACTAGCATCAGCTGTTGTGGTTTATGAAGGCGAAATAAACTCGCTTCTCATTCAAAGCCAAGTCAATTCTCATGGGGTATGGGTGTCTGCGGTATGACCCTAGGCACTCTGGGTATTAGTCTCCAAATCAAAAACCAATTTTCTTTATTCTTCGCCCAAGACATAATATGTGACCTAAGAACTGCCCATCAGGTGCCAGTCATTCATTTTACATGTGCATGAATTCTCCTGGATTTTGAAAATATGCACTGGTAATTGAACTATTCTACCGACCAAAATATAATTTTTCCTATCATATTCTTGGCCTAGTTTTTCAGCTTATTGTTTTTTTCATTCAAGTAAAGAATTTTTTTATAAAAATTGGGCAAAAATATTATCCCCAGAGCACTACACCTTTCGTACGGTATATCCGACTGGTCATTATGTTATAAACATGACATGAATACCCTTCAGAGTATCCAATCAATATAGATCTTTTATATATCTGCACATTAGCTTTTCTAACCAAGCTCTGATTGGCTAATACATAATAGGGGGACATGTAACCCTAGCAGAACAACAGAATGGCTGGTACGTGCAATAGGTTTAAATTGTTTGGAACACTGACTTGACTGTACTCTGAAACACTTTGAAAAACAGCATGTTTGAATATCACTTTGAAATGTTGGTAACATGAGTCAAAATAATTCTTCATACAAATTAAGGCTACTGGTTTGTGGTAAGGTGCAATGGCTTCTGTGCGGCAAATAGTAGCTTTTCATATTTGTCATGTTAAAGCATCTAGGCATTAACACAGCAGTTATTCTAATAGAACACTGATGGATGTGGCCAAGGATAGTGATCAATCCTCCTTTTGAAGCTCTGCAAGTCTGGTTTGATGCTACATGAGCAACGAAGGGGCACTATATACTCTCTTAAAACGAAAGAGTGAAAAAGCCAATCTAAAGAGTGGAAATCCCTACCAAAAAGAGCCAGCTGAGTGAAGCATTCTTTAGAGTGAGATCCACTCAAATAAGAGTGAACAAAAAAAAACTATAAGAAAGACGTAGATGATAACTCCTTTTTAGAGTGAACAGTCAATCTATAGGTTGGGATTCTTTAGGAATTTTGTTTATTGGCGGTTATTTTATGTTGTAGGTCATAATTCATAGCATCTAATCGTGACATGAATATTGTGGCGCATCATTGGCATGATTTCAGTGAGACAGATGATGGTGGCATGCGTGACGTGTAAGATCACGGTATGCATGCACGGGACAGCATGATTGTGCGTTTGGTACATGTGTAAGCCTAGCCCTGGCCGGGAAAGGAGGGAGGAGCCCCTGCGCAGACTACCGTATGAACGAGTGATAATACAGTAAATAAACTTCAATGCTTCTCCCACTTTGTCTGTAATGCTATGAACTGTGACCGACACATACAATATAATCACCGTGAAGATATCTATGATTTCGTCACTAATTTCAATTCGCTTAACCGTTGTGACGGTTCACTTAACTAGTCAGACAAATTGTTGTTAGAAAATAATCACGCGATTTGCGGCGTTTCTGAGTTGGCTATTAGTTCACTCCGAAAAAGTTGAGCGTTTCTCCATCGTTTAGAGCTAAAACACGGTCGATAAGAGTGCAGAGTGGGCTTCACTACGAAAGAAGAAGAGTGGCATTGTAGCATCGGTAACACAGAGGAGTTTTGTTAACACGAAGTGGTGAAGGTGTCGGTTGCATTTTCTCGCTCTTTTAGAGCTAACAAGCCACTCGATTGAGGTAATTTAAAATAACTCGAAAAAATCAGCGTGATTTTTCCACTCTTTAATTTTAGAGAGAAGCCTGCAGAGAATGGAAGAAATGATATTCTGTGGTTTCGGATTGGCCAGGTTGGACCTGGGATTTTCAAGAAACTCAGGCAAGGTTCTGCGACCAGAAGGAACCGTAAGGAGCAAGGGCCAAATGAGAAAAGCTCACCGGTAGCAGATGGATAAGGATATCTGGGCTTTTTTTTCCCAATCATTGCACTCTTGTTCGATCGACAATCAGTACCAAATAATTATAAGCGATGGTCACAATGAAATAGGTAATTTTTAGTTTAGTAGCCATTCAGCACATGGTAGATGGTGAAGGGCTAAAGGGGATAGAACGTAAATATTTGTAAGCTGCATGTCCAGGGTATTGAATTGAATATATGATGTAATTAGCCAATTGTAAATGCTCTATGGAAAGGGGAGGGGAAGCTCAGAGAACTATAAACACGATAAGACCAAAGTTTCCCCATTTTCAAATTCGTTTTTCTTTTCTGTTTTCTAATAAAAGCCTTAATTTATGCCATTTGAGGAACGTGTGGTCCAGTGGATTGAGCATTCGCCCCAGCACTCCAAAGGGCATGGGTTCGAGTCCCCACTGCAGCCAACGTGTTGCGCCCTGAGTTAAGAGGCTTTACCTCAATTACTCCTCTCCACCCCGGGTGTATAATACCTCAATAATCTCTCCCCCCAGGGTATACATGGGTACCAGATTAGTCAATGCTGGGAAAGTAACGACTCGCTGTTGCGGGAGGATGGCACTGCCCAAACGCTAAGGAAAGAGAGATGGGCACTCGAGGCACGAGCTTGCTCGGCACGACCCAATTTACTTATTTATAGGGCCATTTCTAGGTAAACATTTCAATTTTCTTAAACTAAAAAAAACATGACAAAATTATTTAACTAGAAACACCAGAACAAGAACACAAGGTAAGATGCCAAATTGGCATTAGATTTACCGGGCAGTTTCAGTGAAATGGCGACAAATGAAGCTTACAACCCTAACTCAGCCGAGAAGGAAACGAAGAGGCAACGAAAACGTGTGGTACGTCGAAAAATGCTTTTCGTTGCATCTGGCCGTCAACAAAATATTTTTGGTCGCGCAATGACTCTTCATTGATTTATGCCAATTTGGGGACGTCTTCCCGGAGATGGAGAATGACCGGATGTGTTTCGTTGCATCTGGCCGTCTTCCGGGAAATTACGCGATGTTCCTTGTTGAATTTGGGCCGTCTCCCGGAGAATGACGCGATCGTTTGATTGCATCTCGGCCGTTTCCCGGCAGAAGAGCGACTTTGGCGCGATGCGTTGATTGCATCTCGGCCGTTTCCTGGCAGAAGATCGAAGTTTTGCGCGATGGTTTCATTGCATCTCGGCGTTTTTCCCGGCAGAAGATCGAACCTGGCGCGATGAGTTTCCTTGCATCTCGGCCGTTTTCACGGCAGAAGATCGAATTTGAGCGATGCGTTTCATCGACCCACGCCCCCACCTCTCGGCCGTTTCCCGGGCAGAAGATTTTCGAAC
The DNA here is from genome assembly GCA_023653785.1 of Ophioderma brevispina. NCBI lineage: Eukaryota > Metazoa > Echinodermata > Ophiuroidea > Amphilepidida > Ophiodermatidae > Ophioderma > Ophioderma brevispina. Next base: position 110,538 of record JAMKCH010075771.1, read on the forward strand.
TTGGTGCATTAGTGTTGTGTTTCATGTAATTGGGGGACGTTTTTCCGCGAACATGAGGTAAATGACGCGTGCTTTTCATTGCATTTTGGCCGTTTACCGGGAAAATGACGCGTGCTTTTCATTGCATTTGGCAGTTTAGTTTACCGGCTATTTTGATTTTGATTTGCTTTAACGAATATTAGTGAGCAATTCATTATGTTGCATAACCACTAACATCCTATTGGTTTGTCTTTTTATGTTGAAGAGACATAAATTGTGCTTCCTTTTTCAAAGTTCATATATATGCCGTGGCCCTGCCATATGTTGTGTTTTCTTTAAAAAAAATCCAAGCAGCCTGCCGTGCCCCCTACCACGTCCTTGTGATAAAAAAAGCGAACAAACCACACGCAGCCCCCCCCAAAAACTGCGGGTAACTTCTTTGCCAAGGCTTACGGCCTATGCATAGCACATTTTAGCAAAGACCCACATTACCCACTCAAGTTTGGACGGTTTGTTCGCTTTTTTTTATCACAACGAAGTGGCCGGGCCCGCAGGATGGATTGTATTTTTTTTAAAGAAAAATAAAACGTGCCAGGGCACGCAGGCAAAACTATGTTTCTTTTTTCCCATTGGGGAAGAAACTCCTAGTTACTCCTCGTAAGGATAAACAAACCACAGGAAATACCGCATCACAACCGACTAAAACTCAAGCCCTGCGAGCCATTAAAGACCCAGGTCTTTGCAATTAAGACCTGTAAATCCCGGCAGGGCAATCAAAGACCTGCACCCAAACCTAACCAATAAAAACTAAGCCCTGAGGGCCATAAAGACCCAGGGTCTTTGCAAGAAAGACACGCTAACTCCTACCGGCCATAAAGACCCACGTCCTACTTTTAAAAGCAAAAACATTACCGTGTTAGCGGTGATTGATGCGGTATATCCTGGCCCAACAAAGCAGGCGGAAGCTCGTCTAACGGTTAGCTAGGGAGTAGCTAGTTGTATATAATCGTGCGATCTCAAACGGTAGATAAAAATCGTGCGATCAAACGGTAGATAAAATCGTGCGATCAAACTGGGTAGCATCTCATTTCCAACCGCTATTGTCTCAAACCAAACTTGCGTTCATGGGGCACAGGGTTCAATGCAACAGAAGCCCAATGGATACTAAGTCACTAGGAGAATCATTGCACTAGTACCACCATTACTTATACAGGGATTGCAGAGGACCAAGACATGAGGTTCATAGTCAAGACCCTCCAGGCATTTCGCCCTGATCAGAACACAATCGTTCAATCACGGTCGCCCGTAATCTCGGGGCCCCGAACGAACGGCGCAGCATGGTGGATATGAGATTGCAACGTGGGTTCCGAGGATCCCTTGTGCTCTGGTGTTTCAAGTGAGTTATAGGTGGTGTCCAGTCCTGAATTCTAGGCTCAAGGACCCCTACGCATTTCGCCATGATTTTGTCCCAGAAACACAATAGGTCAATACCGGTAGCCCGTAATAATCCGTGCCCGAAAGAAAGGCGCAGCTGGGGATCTGGAGATTAGCACGTGGGGGTTCGAGGGGATCCCTTTTGCTCTGGTGTTGAAAGTGAGTAGAGTGTCCGGCTTTCATCTGCATCTACGAGAAAACTGCAAAGGGGTAGTCCTAGGAAGTTTTCTTTAGCCTGCTGCACTAGGGGGCTCATTCCTACTTTCGCCCGTAATAACCCGTAGATCAGATGTTAGTTTGAATACCGTTAGTGGGTTAAGACCCAGTTTCCCATCTACTGGCAAGAGTCGATCACCGGCGTTACAGCTAGGCCTCATTTCCCGGTCCCTGCAATTCTTGTTTGCACACAGTACTTAGGGTTAGTATTTAGTCACGGTTACATCTTCACGACGGTTCCGTCAATTCCTTGTTTCGGAGGAGCATGGCTCGTGTTTGTATTAGCCTTCGATGGATTTTTACAACCCATATTAGGGCGGCATTCATCACAACCCGACTCTCGAAAGCCTAGACTAGCCGGCAACGAGCGTCCGCAGGGACCGGAACGTGCCATACAGCACACGGTCCTCACTCAGCAGGACATTCGGCCTTCGTCACCGGAAAGTCACGGCTTCCTTACGCTACATTTCCCTCACGATGCTTGCACGTGGGGATTCAGCGCTGGGCTTCCCGCTTCACTCGACGCTACTGAGGGAATCGGTTGTTTCTTTTCATCGCTTACTTCAGCGGGGGATATCGCTCGATCTGAGGTTGAGTCATAAAGACATTGATAATGTTAGGTGTAGGTTCCTCGAGCAGCGAAACAGGCCGCGCCGGCACACGCTAGGAGCGCTTTTCAAGCTCTGAGCGCTAGGACACCTTTCCGGGCGGCACCTTACTTCACCACCGCAGCGCTTTCCAGGAGCGCTGATGGGATTTACCGGTCGGTCAGAAAGCTTGCGGATTTCCAGCTGGGTACGCCTCACGGGACCGTATCGGCCGCGGCTCTCGGCACGGGAACAACAGGTTGTGGAGGAGGTGCCGCTTCCTATGGACTCCTTCTTTTAAAGCTCGCATATAGTGTACTCGCTCCGCGCCGCTGACGGGCGCAGATTACTGATGCGGTTGCCCTCGTACCCGCGTCCTGCGTGGTACCGATACGCGTTCTCGTATTTAGCGAACCCTCAGACGAACGGGGTGGGGCCGCCCGTGGCCCGGACCGTATGCGTTCAAATACCAATGAACAATGTAATCGGTTGCACCGAGCCACAGCGTTACCCACACACGCAAGGCTTCGAAAGACTACCGTGGTAAGGGTTAAGACCACTCGCAGGATCACATTGTGGCCTACAATAATTCCCCTTCCTCGCATCCAGGCGAGCGGGGGCGCCGAGGGCCTGTCAACCACGTTAGATTAGGCAGGGTTTTTTTTCAAGGGAATCCCCGCTATATGTTCACCATGCAACAATAGTTCGCCGAAAAACACGGCGATTTGAGCGCTTCAGTTAAGGATCGGGTCTGGCTGTCGAAAAGGGTTTATGCCGTTGACTTGCGTGTTCAACACACACTAAGCGGTTGCTTCGGCGTGCCAACATTCACGCCTTATTGTTGTCGCCAGATCTCGGCAGCCTCACCTTGAATACCACTAACGCACTCAAACGGACCATTACAGTACCATTATATATATATAAACCTTAGCCAAGCTGACTCCAGGGGAGGAACCCTATTATATATACGTTCTGGGCCCGAAACAGGCCCCAGCCGCTAAAGGGCGGTTTTTTTTTGTTTAACCTCTGCGATGACATTTTTGACAAAACAAATGTACCGCTACAGAAAGCGTCCATAGATTCAAAATCAGATTCGGCTTCCGGCATTTGTCCATTTTTAGCTCTTTCCAGCGGAGGGCCGCTCACGGTAAAATCACCCACTAGTGGGAAAAACACCGGATCTGTTGCCGTAACAAACTGTTGGCGGCAAAGTGCACTACCAATCAGCCGACAAATAGTGGCACGGGCCGAGCCGGCCTGGATCAAAAACGAACCACTACCCGCTAAGGACCAAGGAAGCGGACCGCACTGGACTTAGTCACTTTTCACCCAAACGGTGTACCTATTGGTCTTGGGTGATCTCTTGGTAAAGACCAAGGAACCGGGTCATGTTCCCCTCTTACAGTAATTTGCTATCGTGAATCGGTCACGTCAGATCACCCCCCCTTAAATATGATCGTTTGGTCCCGAACCACGCCCCCAGCATGTTACAGGCCGGTTTCTTGTTACATATGCGCATGACCATTCCTCTCTCCCCCCTACATTTGTGTACACAACCCATTGTACCGCTACCGAAAGCGATCAAAATCCAGATTTCGCATACGGCACTTGTCCATTTTTAGCTCTCTCCAGCGGAGAGCCGCTCCCGGTGTGTAAACATCCCACCCACAGGGGGACACACACACGGATCTGTTGCGTAAAAAAAATGTTGGCGCAAAGTGCAATACCATATCAGCGCCAAATACTGTCACGGGCCGAGCGCCGGCCATGGCTCAAACCAGAACCACTTAACGCTAAAGACCAAGGAAGCGGTTCGCTCTGGACTTATCACTTTTTCACCCAAAAGTTAACCTATGGATCTGGGGTGATCTCTTGGTAAAGACCAAGGAACCGGATCATTTTGCCGTCGACCGTAATTTTGATATCGTGAATCGGACACGTCAGACACACCACCCCTCTTATATAATACGTTCTGGTCCCGACCCAGGCTCCAGCCTACAGGCCGGCTTTTTTACCTTGCGCATGCTAGCATTTTTGTACACAACCAGTACCAGCTCCGAAAGCGTCCCTACGATTCAAAATCAGATTTCGCTTACGGCATGTCACCATTTTTAGCTTCTCCAGAGGAGAGCCGCTACGGTAAAAATCACCTATAGTGGGAAAACGTCCGTCTGCTACTGCAAAAAATGTTGGAGCAATATTACAATAACCTCTCTGCACCAAAACCTGTCAAGGTAGTCCTGGTTAGAGATCAGGTGGGAGCACAAGTGTTTCGCTGCCGTGGGCCTGCCGGGTAAGAAGTCTCCCTGCCGTGGCCTGCGGGTAAGAGGAGTCTCACTGCCGTGGCCATGCCGGGTAAGAAGTCTCCCTTCCGTGGCCCTGCGGGTAAAGAGTCTCCCTGCCGTGGCCTTGCCAGGTAACAGAGGTAAGTACCCCTATATATATACGTTCTCGTCCCGAACCAGGCCCCAGGCGCTACAGGCCGGATTTTACGATCGCATCAAACTTAACCGCAGCCTACCGGCGTGGGACTAAATAGATATGGGCTGGCACAGGACTCTCTAATGCATAGGTATGGGGCATTCAGCGCGACATTCTAGATAGGTTTTGCGGAAGTCGGCATGTGGCCGGACAATTGTCAGTAGGAGAACGGGTATCTCGGCCAAATGAAGGAAACTAGACCGCACAAGGCTCCGTACACTTTTCTACCCAAGACGGAACGGCAGCGGACTTGTTACCCAAGTAGTGGCCACGGCAGCGAACCGTCACGTGGCAGGGCCACGACAGCGAAACATTTCACTAGTAGGGCACGGCAGCGAACCTTCACGTGGAGGGCCACGGCAGCGAAACACTTCACAAGTAGGGCCACGGCAGGAGACTTCACGTGGGCGGGGCCAAGGCAGCGAAACATTTCACTAAGTAGGGACACGGCAGCTAACACTTCACGTGACAGGGCCACGGCAGCGAAACATTTCACCAAGTAGGGCCACGGCCAGCGAAACTTTCACCAAGTAGGGCCATGGCAGTGAAACTTTGAAAAAGAAAAAAAAACCACTGCCAAAACCCGTCTAAGCTAAAAAATTGCAAAAATTCAAGTGCCAAATGAGGGGAAAAGATTGAGAATGTTTCAACTGCATGAAAAGGCAATATTCGGCTAAAACATTCCTCCATCTTTTCCCTCAATTTGTGCTCTCGCTTTGCATTCTCTAACGTAGCCGGGCCAAGGCAGTGATAAGGATACACAAGGCCTATAGCGAACAAAACACCTGCCATCACGGACAAAGGCAAAACTTGAGATACAACATTCATGAATCGTTTCCCATCAATTTTGGCTCTCTTTTTGCATTCTCTAAGTAGGCGGGCCACTGCAGGTGAAAGTATAGCAAAAGGCCTATAGCGAACAAAACCTATGCCCTAACATAGAACGAGAAAATCGACGACTAAACATTCATGAATGTTTTCCCCTCAATTTTGGCATCTCTTTTTGCATTCTCTAACGTAAGCGGGCCACTGCAGGGGAAAGTATAGACAAGGCCTATAGCGAACAAAACATATGCCTACCTAGACGAGCAAATCGCTACTTAAAAATTCATAATGTTTCCCTTCAATTTTGCGTTTTAACCGGCCTTCCCCGTAGTGAATGATACGCAGGTCCCGATCCGGGAAAAAAGTGTCATGTAAAAAAGTTCCAAAAAGTTAATTGCAAAACATCTGCGTGGTATGATTTCATTTTTATGAGTTTGCTTGCATTGCTTACTTACTTTCTTTTCTTGAGTAAATTTGTGAGTGTGGGTTACTGATCATGAGAAAATATTCTAACAAAGTCCAAAAAAGGATCAGAAAAAGCGCATAGTTGAGCAGTGACAATGTGCCATGAAATACAAACATGACATTTTAAAATTTTTTCCTACTTTTATCTTATCCGTTTACGGGATTATGTGGTTCACTTTTAACCACATTAGTGTCTCTTGACTGGGGAATGGATTGTTCACTATAGGGTTTTTTTTTGTGTTTTTCTAAACAAGAATAAAGGTTGAAAAAAGTTAGGTCCAAAAAACAGCGTGCTGTAGTTTCATTTGTATATGAGTGGGCTTACTGCATTGCTTTACCTTTCTTCTTGTTTCCTGAGTGAATTTGTGCTTGGGGCTTACTGATCATGGAAAAGTCCTAAACAAACAAGAAGTTCAAAAAAAGTTCCAAAAAAAAAGATAAGATAAGCCACATTGTTTAGTGCAGTGCCAAAGGGCATAAGAAAACCAAACACTAACTTAGAAATTTTTCCTAAAATGTCTACCGTTTAACGGATAATGTGGTTCAGTTATTATTTTAGCTACTTTTTGGATTGAACAATAACATTTATAAATAGGCGCAATACAAAGTTGGTGCAACCCTCAGCC
>JAMKCH010075779.1:0-12024 GCA_023653785.1 Ophioderma brevispina
CATGCGTCGGACATAAGGCACTTAATACCGACCTAAATGGATCGGTTTTTTTGTGTTTGATATAACTTTGGCCGTGTAACGCACCTCGGGTTTAACCTATCAGACCTCTAGGCTTAAGTCCGACGATTTAATGCCGCATAAGAGCAGGGGTTAAGTCGCGTAATTTACGACCGGTATTAGTAAGTCACGTGTGGACATGCCGACCGTACGCTCTGTCGGGCTTAACTGTGACCAGTGTTAACAAAAAACAATTAATCACCTTTCTCCTAGCATATTAGAGGTGTGAAGGAATTTGCACCTAAGTGACTTATGTCCGACCGCATGTGGAAACGATTACAATAGGGTACATAGGCGGAGGGAATTAGTGATGTTTTTTTTAATTCCATCGGACTTAGTTAATCCCGGTAAATAACTTATACTACACGTGTGGGAACACGACTATGTAATGCTTTGAAGAGGCAAATTGCATAATATTAGAAAGGAATGTAACAACCACCTGTTTTAGATTTTGGCAGCTGTCCTGGGAATATGTTTAGCAACTTAATGCTTGGAGTACCAAATTTGGGACACCTAAACAATACAAAAAATTCAAATCCCTTCATTGGATTGAAATTAAAGGCTGAATCAAAATTTTTTGAGGATAGGCCCTCAATTTCCTCGCAATAGTGTTCCTTTGGATCTACATAATGCTTGTCCACATACTATAGGCAGTTCCGTTACCTATTACGTAATCTGTGACCGATCGACTGCACGAACGTCTGTGTGTGTGGGTTAGAGAGCAAACACATTCTACGAAATCTCAATTTAATTCAATAAATGCTAATCCCAATGTCATTCCGACTCAAATATGTGTCGCAGCCATAGTTCCCTCCCTAACATTCTAAAACGGAATGAAAAATATGATGGAGGGTGGTATCTTTCGCGTGAGATCCTTGATACGTCATCTCACAAAATGATCAAGTTTGAGCACCTTTCAACGCCCCATTTGAAACCGCATAGGTACATAGAACCACGCCGCATGGCCCACTTTGATGAGTTTATATTTGACGTTGAACTAACGCGACTGACGAAATGTGTAAACGAAGCGTTGCGACTGGTTAGGCAGGCCTCAGAGTGTGGGTTTTTGGAAAGTTCTATGCCAAGTCTACAGCTGGGCATTTGTTGATTGTGAATCGGATGCGTGGTTGCTGAGATATGGAATTTTGAAAAATTCACGATTTTTTTTCTCCACAATTAAAATATTTCCAAAAAAAACAAAACGACAATAAAACAAAAAAACAACCTAAAATTATAAAAATGTTGTATTTTTTTACAAAGCATTTTGATCACTAACAGCTCTCAGAAGTGAAGACTAATATGAGCAATGCATAAAGTGGCCACCCAGAAACCAGCTTGCATGGCAACTTGAAATGGCAACCCTATAATGCCGTATGTGGTGCTCACGTGCGGTGCTGTGCTTTTTTTGACAGTTGTGATGTAAAGTCCCAAATAGTTGTGTATCTCAGTTGTCAATATGAAGTACATAATACTTTCCATAGCGGGTATGGCCTTCGATTTCGAATGAGCATTTTCAAAACCAAATGTACTTCCATTATAAATCCCGCCGAAATTTCACACTAGTTTTATTAGACGTGGGAGGGGGTATCAGTGGAAAGGGTAGTACATAGGTGCTCGCCTATATGGGTCACATTTTCCACGCCTTACTATAACAATGGGTCATTTTGTTCCACCATATACTATAAAGATGGGTCACTTTTGAGGTCTGTTCTACCTATATAATGGGTCCATGTTTTCATTTTTGGTCGCATTGTTACTATTAAATGGGTCCGATTTTTCCAATTTTCGCTAAAATCACAATGACCATGGTTGAATTTTCTGCTTTAGTAACAATTTACTACAATGTGCCGATTTTGCTAAGATTATATGAAAATTGTGCGAAATTTCAAAGCCAACTATATTAATGGGCATTTCCGGAACCAACTAATATAAATGGGTCATATTTTTGTATAATTTGTTCACTATAAACATGGTCGATTTTTTTCCACCGGTGGACACACACCCGTACCCAATTTTGGGTCGAGTACCCCCCCCCCCCCCGGGGACCCAGAGGCATTTTGGTGACATGTAAAAAATAAGGGCTTTGGGTGAGAGCCAAGCCAAAATTGCCATAAATAGGGGTTATTTGGCACACATTTGCTAAATTACAAAAAGTCATTTTTCAAAAACTGGTTATTTGATGAAGATTTTCAAATTCTCTCCCCCAAACCAATAGGGGTCTTGGGTGAGAGTGGTAAACCTTAAAAATATGGCGTCTTTGGTGGACATGATGCTGAAAACGGGGTCTTAACAGGCCTTATATACTTTTGCGCATTTTTGACAAAATATTAATTCGGGCATGAAATATTATTTTCAAATCTTGTGTACAAAGTTCTGTTTTGTACACGTTTGAAGAAGAACTCATGAAAATTACAGATTATAGCTTGTAAACTTCCCACAAAATGCAAAATTTATGAAAAATCTCAAATTAGGCCCATTTTTTGCCACAATATGCAAAGTTAGGCCTTCCACAATTTGATAACTCCTCTCTTCATATTGTGTTGGTAAAGCTTTGAAGGGAAACCATAAAAATTTCAGACCATAGCTTGTAATCTTCTCACAAAATGCAAGAAAATAACAAAACTCCTTCAATGTTGGCACATTTTTGGTTAAATTGTTCCTTAGGCCAATTTAAGGGCATTGTGGGTCGTGTCAAACCTGGTGCTTTTGTTTTTACACGAATTTCTGATTTTTGCACCATTTTAAACATCAAACCTGTGTTTTATCGTTTCCAACAAAGGTTATCCACTGCAGCCAATCCTGAGCTGTATTTTGCCGATTAAAACAGCTTCTTTGACCATTTAAAGTCATCACAAAAACCTTCTTGTCTAAATGGCTGAATTTAAGCAAATTACGCGCCGTCAGGCGTAAGGCGCACCATCGCGTCGCGCAGTGAATTTTTGCTGGCGAGGAGCTTGCGCGTGTTTTAATGTACTTTTGCTCGAACGCATCTTGGAAAACGCAATATAATATTTGAAAATGTAACAAGCACTAATCTAGACCATCAATTTCAATTCTTCTAATTTCTGGAGTTAGAGACAAATATGTTTGTAGTTTCAATAGTGCATAAAATGTTTTCAATCACGTGCACACATAACTCCTTTTGGAGTTCAAAGATAAAGTTATTTGAGAAGAGCCAGCTTGAAATGGCCTTAAAAGTCACTTTTTTTTTACTAAACACGGATTTCTCAATGTTCAATTTTCCAAAATGTGGCAAATTTTCAGAAAAGATAACTCCAAATACCGAAGTAAAAGGTAAGGTTTAACTTCCTACGATAGCAAGCGATCTTCTCGAGGACGTTTTCCCTCAATTTTTCACATTTTTCGATTTCTAACTAAAGAAATGATTCTCCCATATATACTCAAATTTTTTGGAAAAGAAAGTAAAAATCACACTTTTTTTACATTTTTCCTTATATTCCGAAAAGTAAGCTCTATTTTTAAAAAATGAAAACCGTCCCTAGACAAATTTGCTGTTTTCTAAAACATAAATAAGACATCATGAACTTCAAATTGTTTTTGTTATGCTGCTGAAATTTTGGGCAAAATCGTGTTTTTTTAGTATTTTTCTCAAAATACTGGAAAGTTTTACATTAATCTGATGCCATCATCGTGTTCATCGTCCAGTTTTCTTCTAGAATGTATACTTTTAATACAATAATAATATTTGCAAAGTTAACACCAAAATTGATACTCGGAAACTCAAGGTTCACACTGCCCTTAAGGGAGCATTATTGGGCTCATTTGGTTCATAATTATGTGTTTTTATTCTTTCTAGAAAATTCCTGAAATTTTAGATTGTTTGTAATGTGATGTTAAAAAAATACAAATTTTTGCTCTTTTTTGTCAAATATGTTAATTTAGGGTAAGTACGGCGTCGAAAGACTGCAAAATTCTGTGAGTGTAATTAAGAGAAAAGTTGCAGAATGAATATGTGTAAATTTCTCATAAAGTACATCTATATTAAGAAATGGTTGTTTTCCCTCTTCATTGAAAAACACAAAATTTACACATTTTTCCCCTCAAAAATGATTAAAATTAGTTGGTAATGGGCGAGTCAAATGCTTGCAATATTATGTTAATCTGTAGGTACATATATCAGGAACATTACCCTCAAAAATACAGTGTATACCTTTTATCGTTAAGATTGCTTTACATATTGTGTGTGTTGAAGATGTCAGTACCATGGTGCCTTGCAAATAAAGAAAATAAAGACTTGCCTTTGACACTTGGTCTCCCAATGACTGTTAGGTTCCGAGTACAAAAATTAATACTTTGCAACTTAATGTCCGATTTCAAAATTTGAAGTGTTCTGAGTTTGCTGAAGAGTCTCTCTTTCACTCCAATACATTTTAAATCCATGATGCAACCTATTTTTCACCTGCCTGCCTAATACTAATTACTGTGTGAAATAGCTTGGTTTCAAGTGGATGGCCCTTCATATTGAAAATCACAGCTTGTTATAAAATTCCAGACTGGAATTTTGGTATACAAACAGTTTCCTATGAAAATGTTATACTAATATCATGTAATATTTTATACATCAAATAACTTCTGATTCATCTCAAGTTTGGAATTGAGTATTTTAAGGTGCTATCCTTTAGCGAGATACTAGTTTTTTTAATTAATAAAGAACAACAATATTTTAAATCTCTAATCAGCCGTTACTCTTTTGAGACACCCGTATTGTTTTGGTTTTTCGAAGAGGGTAAACTTTGCAAAGCCTTGACAAAAAGTCTGTATTCTATCTGGGCTGGAGTGGGGTGTTTCCATAAGGTGACCCATGTGACCCCCTTCTTTCTGACAGACACACTCATGACTTCGGAACCCTTCATGTAATAAACACATATATATCAGTTACAGTTTCCGATTCCCATAAGTGGTAGAAAAAAGTGTGTCAGTGGGTCCCCTATTGAATGATACCCACTGGATTTAAAGTACCACTACTGCAGGTGTTTCCATAAGGTGACGCACTGCTTTTCTGACACACTTATGAATCTAGAAACCTATCGGAATCAACACAAAGTTCGTGTGGCTTTATTCCGTGAAGGTTTCCAACTAAGTGTGGTCTAACGAGTGGGTCTCCTTATTGAAACACCCCATGACTGCTTATTCCAGTATTGATGCACTATAACAGGCTGCATTCCACCCAAAGTTTTGGCCAGATGGTGATATCACAATATTAAGCTCCATTTTTTGAAGAGTAAACTGGCATCTTTCCATAACCCTATGCATTTTGAAAGATAAACTTCCTAAGTGTGGTTCAGTGATGCTTCTTGCGATCAATGCTAAGGGGCTTGATGCTATCTATAGAGCCTGGAGTGCTTCGCCAAATAAGTGAATCATGTATACTGTTGTAAGGCCCGATCTCTTACCAATACACTTCACAGGGGCTACTCTGACATTGGCTATATGTATCATAACTGGAACTGCTGTCCATCTTAAATGTTACTGGAGATGCCTAGCCTCTTGACCTATGACCCAACTTACTCCCCCGCGTCACTCCACTTTTCATTGTGCACTTGTCACTACAAGATTCTGATCATTTTTATAAATCCCCTGCTTGAAAAGCAGTTATCCCCCTGTCTGAAAAGCAATATTGCGAGTGGTGCATGCATGTCCGTATGTGTGTCCAGTTTGTTTTTTTCATTTTTCACGTTTCCTTCAAAAGTTTAAGTCGATTTACCCATACTTGGGATAAGGTGCAATAGGGTTCCTTCATATGTGGACAATATCAAAAGCATGGGTCATCGAAGGTATGTTCCAGTTCCAGTTTGGTTATGTTTTGGTTAGGTTTTCCTTTTTTGCTCCCCTTCAAAAGTTGTTCAATGTAAACCATACTTGGGGTTAAGGTGCAATAGGTTCCTTCATATGGGGGAATGATGTAAAAAGGTCATGGACCAAGATCAAGGGTCAATCTGATGTCCTATTCCATACTGCCATCTTGCCAGGGGGATGATGCAGTTTACTTGGCAGTGTTTTAATTAACTAGAAATGAAACTTACTGTCCTCTTCAGTGAGAACCAGATGTTGGGGATGCAGAATTTTTAAGTGGACTTTTAAAGTTAATGTTTGGCGTCACTTGCAGCAGACCCAAGTTTTTCAACATCATTGCAAACTCAGGACACGTTGATGGGTTGATGGAGTTTGAGATGGAATCTTACGTATCCATATTCTAGTCTTACTTTATTAAGCATCACAACATTTTTATATGTAACATAACCCTAGCCCTAATCTAACCAAAACCATTACCCTTACCCTAACCTAGACCAGCAGTCTAAACCCTAACACTAACTCTACTTTTTTGAAGTAAGGTTGGACTTAGTAGGGGAATAATTTTTTTCACAGTGGGTAAAACCTGTGAATTAAGGCTTTCACCTACTCTAAAAGTGCTTCCTATTGTGCCTCCACTGAACTACTTTTGGCTATCTTAGTTTACATTATGTCATGTTACATTATTAACATAGTATAGTATCCAAATATTTGGACTGCTATGAGGGGCATGGTTGAAACTATAGGCCAAGGTGATCTCAAAACCATAGTATGTGTTCAAGATCACCGATGGCCTATAGTTTCACCATGCTCAATAAAAAGCAGATATTTGTTTTATATACCGAATATATAGATTTTTGTCATCTATTGGTAAAAGAACATCAAGCCAGGATGCTAACACAGGCCCTATTATCATGTGTAGGTCATGGCATATGCTGCATTGGTTTTAACAACTTGTTTGTAATTTTAGGGTAAAAATTGTGAAAATTAGCATAACTTCTTGTGTTGAGGACGTGATGTTTGAGTCCAAACGGATCGCCGTAATCGACTCTTGCCATTTTTTTTGTCAGCAAGATGCGTACAATTTTCTTTGCATTTCCCGATTCGGCAACTTTTACAGTCTGCAGATGGTGTCAGCGTTGTCAAAGTATAATCCTTGAATATCTTCACGGTGTAGTTTACCTGCCGTTTTGGTATTAGCCCTATGATCTGCATCTCTGATTCCTTTCAGGTCTTCATCTACAATCGCAAGTCATAATACTGATGCTGCGATTCCAGCCATTTCCTTGCTCAGTCACTGACCTCTATACATAGTCAGTGTGCTCAGTAACAAAATGCGATAGTCTGCTTATATTCATCATCTTACCCAGCTTCAATATGTACACTCATAATACGGATGAATAGTTCGTATAAAAAAGAAAACCGCAGCTTTTACGCTGGGAAGAAGTGTCCGTCATAGTGTTTATGATCTATGCCCACTCTGCCCAGGGCATAGTCATTTTTTGGTTCACTTCTTGAAGCTAGTTGAATATATGCCTCCACTTTTAACCAATCAATGACAGGGATCTATATTGAGGTATATATACACAGTATGAACTACAATATGCTTATCTGCAAGGACACAGTTCAGTAATTGTACAATGCTTAATACACATTTGTATACATACTTGCATTGGTTTTGTGTTTTTTTGAGTATGCTGAAGCCAGACTGGGTAACCCCCATAACCGTATATCCTCAATAAACGCCCCGGGGGCGTTGCATTTTTCAAAAGGGGGCGTGTATTTGAGGTCAATTGTTCCATTATATTTACATAAAACACATCGGCAGCCCCTCTTCCGATCTGCAACTTTTAAAATTTACCTTTAGTACTCCGAAATCTGTATTTGAGTTCCCGTATTTGTTTCTGTGAGTTTCAACCTTTTTCGCAAATATGAAGCCCGACCGCTGTGCAAAATTAATGTATGATTCGCGGGATGATTCGTTTTTACCTTACCTGTCTCCCACTTGATATTAATCGTCTACTTTTGTCGAGCACTCCACGATCATGCAGTGGCACAATCAGCTATCACACTAAGGCCGCACATTACCAATCCTATTCACATTGAGTCTGTAATATTTCCTCTTTAAAACATTGTTATTCTTGCTGATTTCTTTCCTTTTCTACCACTAATGTTACTCTTAAATATCACTTTCCATAGTTGCACAATGGTACATAGCGACCATGTGATCGCAACAGAGGAAATACTACCGCCGAAACGCTGTGAAACTACCATTTTGATTGCCTGGTACGACCTAATACTTATTTTTTTACAAGAGCTTCCACTCAAACAATAGCTTACTATGTAATTACCGACCAAGGGTCAAAGGATAGCGGGTTCATTTTTATGTCCTTGGGTCAAATAGTAGTCGATTACTGCAGCTGTTTATCATTCAAGGTTATAATATTTATTATTTGCTCTCTTAAATCATATTTTTAGGGGTAATTCGGCAATTCCTACTTCTGTATTTTGCCACTTCAAAACATCATTTACACAATATAGATATCCCTACTAGTACCAGTTGTCATCTCAGCCTATATGGCAATGACCGGTGCTCTTCAGAAAATAGGATAAAAAAACATGCTTGTCCTTAATAATATATGGCCGCGCACCAGACGAAAGTCTCTGATATTTTACCGCTATAATAGCTTATAATGTCTTCCTTGCACAATATTGGCATTAAAATGCAGTGTTGCAAATCTACACTTACAAAAGGTATCTGTGCTGTATTTTGCAGTGTACTTGTTTGGTGGTGGACAAATTGGTGAGTTTCAGGCCGACCGTCGGCAATCAAAACGTGGGGCGTTTATTATGAGGGTTTTTATTTTTCATGTAAAAAGTAGTGGGGGGCGGTTATTAGAGGAGGCGCTTTATTAGAGAATATCCGGTATGTACAAAGTTTTCCAGCATCAGATTTCCTATGATTGTGTGCTAGCCACTCAGGTACATTGATGAGGTTCAATGCTAACTCATATGCATTAGGCAAACTAAGATTCTAGCTGATTCTAAAGATGTGACATTTACACCACCAACTGCTTTCCACATAGGATAACTCATGGCAGATTGTGTTCTTCTTTGGTCTATGTCTTTGTCTGGGTACTCAATAGCATAAAAAACTAGGGGTGCATTTTCTAATACACTAGTGGATCCAGTACCAAAATCGGGGAGAATTTTTATTTAGGGATTTTGAAAGTCTGCTATTCCACTTATTATTCCTGTGTGCATATTATGATGAAAAGGTGCACGAGAGATTTTGAGGCCATCCATATATTGATGTATGTATGATTTCAATAGATTAACAGACTCATATATTCTTACATTAAACTTGGCTACAGAAATGCTTAAAAGTGAAAATCACAGCTTTGTTATAAAATTCCAGATCTGGAATTTTGGTTATACACAGTTTCCTATGATAATGTTATACTACATGTATATATATCATGTAAATATTTAATACATCAAAATGAAAATTCTGATTCATCTCAAAGTTTGGAATTGAGTATTTTAGGTGACTATCTTTAGCTAGATGACTAGTTTTAATTAATAAAGAACAACAAATATATTTTGAAATCTCTAAGTCAGCCGTTAACTCTTTTGAGACACCCCGTATTGTTTTGTTTTTTCGAAGAGGGTAAACTTTGCAAAGCCTTGACAATAAAGTCTGTATTCTATCTGGGCTGGAGTGGGGTGTTTCCATAAGGTGACCCATGTGACCCACTTCTTTCTGACACACTCATGAATTCGGAAACCCTTCATGTAATAAACCACATATATATTCAGTTACAGTTTCCGAATTCATAAGTGTGTCAGAAAAAAGTGTGTCAGATGGGTCACCTTATGGAAATACCCACTGGAGTTAAAGTAACATGACTGCAGGTGTTTCCATAAGGTGACTCACTTCTTTCTGACACACTTATGAATCTAGAAACCTAATCGGAATAAACCACATAAGTCGTGTGGCTTATTCCGTTAAGGTTTCCAAATAAGTGTGTCAGAAAGAAGTGGGTCTCCTTATTGAAACACCCCATGACTGCTTATTCCAGTAGTTGATGCATCATAACAGCTGCATTCACCCAAAGTTTTGGCCAAGTGGTGATATCACTAATATTAAGCTCCAGGTTTTGAAGAGTAAAAATGGCATCTGTCATAACCAGATGCATTTTGTAAAGCATAAACATTCCTAGTGTGGTCAGTGATGCTTGCTTGCTGATCAATGCTAGGGGCTTAGATGGGATCTATAGAGCCTGGAGTACATTCTCCAAAGTAATCGTAATCATGTATACTGTTGTAGCCCGATCTTCTTACCAATACACTTCACAGGGGCTACATCTGACATTGGATATGAGAGTAATCATAACTGGACACCTGCTGTCCATCTTAATAGTTGCTGGAGATGCCTAGCCTCTTGACCTATGACCCAACTTACTCCCCCGCTTACTCCACTTTCATTGTGCACTTGTCACGACAAGATTCTGATCATTTTTTATCCCCCGGCTTGAAAAGCAGTTATCCCCCTGGCTTGAAAAGCAATATTGCGAGGGTGCGCATGCATGTCCGTATGTGTTCCAGTTTGTTTCATTTTTCACGTTTCCTTCAAAAGTTTAAGTCCGATTTACACCAGACTTGGCATTAAGGTGCAATAGGGGTTCCTTCATATGTGGACAATATCAAAAGTCATGGACAAAGGTCATCTGAGGTATGTTCCAGTTCCAGTTTGGTTAGGTTTTGGTTAGGTTTTCCTTTTTTGCGTCTCCTTCAAAAAGTTTGTTCAATGTAAACCAGACTTGGGGGTTAAGGTGCAATAGGGGTTCCTTCATATGTGGATGATGAAAAAGGTCATGGACCAAGATCAAAGGTCATCTGAGGTCATATTCCAGACTGCCATCTTGCCAGGGGGATGATGCAAGTTTACTTGCAGTGTTTTAATTAACTATAAATGAAAATTCTGTCTCTTCAGTTAGAACCAGGATTTGGGGGAGTGCAGAATTTATTAAAAGTGGACTTTTAAAGTGAAATGTTTTGGCGTCACTTGCAGCAGACCCAAGTTTTTCAACATCACTTGCAAAATAGGAAGATCAGTTGATGGGTTGATGGAGTTTGAGATGGAATCTTACATATCCAGATTCTAGTCTTACTTTATTAAGCATCACAACATTTTTATATGTTTAAACATAACCCTAGCCCTAATCTAACCATAAACCAGTATCCTTACCCTAACCTAGACCATCAGTCTAAACCCTAAACACTAACTCTACTTTTTGAAGTAAGGCGGACTTAGTAGGGGATAATTTTTCACAGTGGGTAAAAACCTGTGAAATTAAGGCTTTCACCTACTCTAAAAGTGCTTTCCTATTGTGTCTTCACTGAAACTACTTTTGCTATCTTCAGTTACATTATGTCATGTTACATTATTAACATATATAGTATACAAATATTGACTGCTATGAGGGGCATGGTTGAAACTATAGGCCCAAGGTGATCTCAAAACCATAGTATGGTTTCAAGATCACCGAGGGCCTATAGTTTCAACCATGCTCCAAATAAAAAGCAGTCAATATTTGTTTTATATACCGAATATATAGATTTTTGTCATCTGATTGGTTAAAAGAACATTCTAAGCCAGGATGCTAACACAGGCCTATATCATGTGTAGGCCATGGCATATGCATGCATGGTTTAACAATCTTGTGTAATTTAGGGTCAAAATTTGTTAAGAATTAGCAATCAACCTTTCTTGTGTTGAGGAAGTGATGTTGGAGTCCAAAAGGGATCGCCGTAATCGACTTCTTGCCATTTTTTTGTCTGCAAGATGCGTACAATTTTCCTTGCATTTCCGAATTCGGCAACTTTTACACAGCCTGCAGATGGCTGTCATCGGTGTCAAATTATAATCCTTGAATATCTTCACGGTGTATTTTACCTGCCGTTTGGTATTAGCCCTATGAGCTGCATCTCTGATTCCTTTCAGATCTTCATCTACAAGCTCAAAGCATAAATACTGATGCTGCGATTCAGCCATTTCCTTGCTCAGTCACTGACCTCTATACAGAGGTCAGTGTGCTCAGTAACAAAATGCGATAGTCTGCTTATATTCATCTCTTACACCAGCTTCAATAT
>JAMKCH010075781.1:0-20357 GCA_023653785.1 Ophioderma brevispina
ATAATGGGTATTTTGGGAGAAGTTTCAGTGCACAAACTAAACTTGAGAGAATTGGGTATTTTGGTAGAAGTTGCAGTTGCAAAAACTAACTTGTGAGAATGGGTATTTGGTGAGAAGTGTCAGTGCACCAAACTAAACTTGAGAGAATTGGGTATGTTGGCCGCTGTGAGAAGTTTCAGTGTTGTACAACTAAAATGTGAGAATTGGGTATTTGGTGAGAAGTTTCAGTGCACAAACTAAACTGTTAGAATTGGGTAGCTTTTGGTGAGAAGTTTATGGGCACAACTAAACTGAGAGAATTGGGTATTTTGGGAGACAGTTCACACTGGGTACAACTAACCTTGTGAGAAAGACTTGGGTATTTTGGTGAGAAGTTCAGTGCCAAAAAAACTAAACTTGAGAGAATTGGGTATTTGGTGAGAACTTCAGTGCACAAAGTAAACTTGACGAGAATTGGGTATTTGGTGAGAAGTTTCAGTGCACAAACTAAACTTGTGAGAATTTGGGTTATTTTGGTGAGAAGTTTAGGGCCAAAAAACTAAACTTGAGGAAGAATGGGTATTTTGGTGAGAAGGTGCAGGCAAAACTTAAACTTGACTTACTGAGAATGGTATTTGGTTGAGAGTTTCCGTGACAAACTAACTTTAAGAATTGGGTATTTTGGTGAGAAGTTTCGGTGCACAAACTAAACTTTGGACGAGAATAATGGGTTTTTGGTGAGAAGTTTCAGTGCACAAACTAAACTTGAGAGATTGACAGGTATTTGGTGAGAAGTGCAGTGCACAAACTAAACTTGAGAGAATTGGGTATTTGGTGAGAAGTTCAGTGCAAAACTAAACTTGTGAGACTTGGGTATTTTGGTGAGAAGTTTCAGTGCACAAACTAAATTGAGAGGAATTGGGTATTTTGGTGAGAAAGTTTTCAGTGTACGAACAGCTTTGTGTGCCAAGTTTAATCCAACTTCACGTATTTTATTACAACTGAATACTCTTGTTCGGTTATACTTCGATTCTTTTGCCTACAATGTTGGTTGTTAATCTGGCAGCCATATTCGTTGGCATGACTTTATCAGTTTACAGTTTTTGTTAAGGATTAATCCTTGAAGACAATCCATTACAGGGACATGAAAAGAGATGAAATATTGATTTGTACAATATAGAAAGCAACAATTAGGAAGGAAAAAACAAAATGTTGGGCAAAATAGTCTAGATATAACCATGCACCCACCAGGGTTCATCACTTTCGGAAGGTGAGAGGGTGGATGTGCGCCCCCCTTTCCTGATGCTCCTCAAAAATAGAGAAAAGAATGAACGAAGAAAGAGAGACAGTGAGGGCGAGCAACTACAAACAAGTTAATAAATCATTACCATGAACTGATTCCTTACACCAATTGTGACTGAAATATATGCATTTCTCTTCTTAGAAGTGGAATGCCCCAAAATTTAATCTCCATACTAACCAAACTAAAAAGAGAATGGTAGCCAGTGACCCAGTAACCCTGTCGACCTGAGATCTTCCATAATTCCGTTTGGCTGTTATTCAATACGGACGCGTGTTACCGCTGCTCTGCAATATTACAGCAAAATAACTGAGATTTGATACTGGACTAGTTTTGTCTCATACGGAATACTCTACTACTATAACCATATCTATCTGGAATATATACTGGATTATATACTGGATTTATAGCGCTCATTCGGACGGAATAACGGCGACTTTACACCCGTCGGAGAGCTATTATTGTGTATCCTTTTTGCGACGGTGCGTCATGTGATATGTGTAGCGGTAAAATAAGGTAAACAAAGGCAGCCAGTGGTCCGTACGTGTTGCGTGTTTTGGATGCCGTGCTCTTTGAGCATGTTTCTGTTCTTGTAGTTTTCATACTATCAATACAACAGTTCTATTGGGTGGAGTGTGTCTATTATTTTATTCTTATGCTTGTGGTTTTAATAAAAGAGGTGAAAAATGACTTGGAAAATTCTTTACCGCGTGTGACTCTGTTACCGCGACGGTATCTTTGTTTCCGCGTTGGCGGGCCGGGTTTTAACGCGCACGCCTTGTTTTCTTTGTGTTTTTGTTCCAACACGCGAGACATCTGCCGCTTTCACCCCCGCCGCCCGCAGACCCTCTTTATCCGGGGTTCATTTCGGGTCTGCTTCCGATTTGCGCCGTTTGGTGCTCGTTCCTTTGCGGTGGCATCTCAGTTTTCAATGGTCCGCCATTGAAAACTGTTTCCCTGTCTATGTTTAGCTTAGGAAAAGGGGGAGGGGGGTGGTATTCGGGCTCCGTCCGAGGTTCTTCCAAGGCGGCCCCGCTGCTTGGGGAGCACCTGAAGGTGTTGAAGCTTCGGCTACTTCATGGCGTGTTAGTAGGGCGTTTCTCTCTCGAGAGTTCCGCCCGTCTAACACGCTACGGCCGCGGGCTCGCCTGGTCTAGCCCTAGTGGCTTCTCGGTGCAGGCTAGAGGGTATGCTCTGACTTTTTCCCTCGGGGATTTTGGGGGCTGCGGACATCCCGGCATAACAGAGCATTTGGCTGGTGGCGCCTCCATCGGGGGCTTGATGACACACACGCTGCCCGCGCTGGCTCGCCTGATTTAGCTAGATGCTTTATCGGTGCAGGCAGAGGGTCTGCTCTGCAATTTCCCTAGGGGATGGGCGGGCTGCCGTCCTTCCGGTAGAGGTGAGTTGGCTATGGTGACGCCCTGGTTCTCTCGGGCCGATCCGTCGCCAGTACCGACACCCTGCGCTCGTGGTTTAGGAGTCATCGGACTCTGCGACCGCGATGCCGTGGTACCGGTCTCGCGGCTTGATTCGTCAAGCCGTGAGGTGGGTTCATCGGCGCCCCCGCTATGGGGCGACGCGGGTGAGTTATGTCACTGCTCCCCGCTGGCTAGCTCGCTAGTAACGCGGGATCAATCTGGCTCGTGATGCATGCTTCACCAGAGACCTTTAACGGGCTAGGAGGGGCGTGCGGCGCTTCGCTAGGTTGGCCCCCGATCACGCGGGGTACCGTGCCGGTCTGGTGCGGTTCGTCCGGCGATAAGTTCCCGCTGCGGTCAGCGTACGGCAACACCCGCATGGCTAGCCCGCTAGCCACGAGGGGTTAATGGCTTGTGCTGAGTTGCTTCAACGCGGCCTTCATGGGCTAAGTGGGGCGCGCAGCGCTTCGCGAGGTTGACCCCCGCTCACGCGGGGTTCCGTGGGCGGTTACTGGTGAGGTTCGTCCAGGCGCTTAGTTACCGCAGGTCCAGCTGCCTTCGGCATACCCAGCATGGCTAGCCTGCTAGTCCCGCGGGGTTAATCTGGCTCGTGATGCATGCTATACAGGGCCTTCACGGGCTAGGTGGGCGCGCAGCGCTTCGCAGGGTTGGCCCCCGCTCTCGAGGGCGTTCCGTGTGCAGTTCTGCTGTGCGGTGCGTCCGCGCTGTTCCCGCTTACGGTTCCGCAGTTCGGTCACCAGTGGGTGTTTCCGTTTATCGGGCCACTCGTGGGGTAGCCTTCGGGGCTTACCCTACACGGGGACTCGCGTGCGGCTGACAGCATGCCCCTTTAAGGCGCGATGCCGTGCCCGTGCGTAGCCTGTCGCTATTAGTCTCTCCGCGGGTTGTATCGCTCGTGGCTCCGGGACTTAAGGGGTTGTTCTCCCGACCTTCGGGGGGAGTACGACTCCCTTTAATAGCGTCTCACCTCTCGGAGGTGACTGGCTTGGGTTGATTGGACATTCAATCCTTTATCCGCGTCTCTCACCGTAGGGGTACGCGGCATGGTGGCCGTTTATCCGCCGTCATCGGCGTTGATTCAGGGTGGCCGTTTATCAGCGTTGTGTGCGTGGATTTCCTCGGCTATACCTTTAAGTATAAATATTTTCCAACTTCCCACCCCAATCCTGTGTTTCGTCCTAACCCTAAGAATTACAGTTAAACTATACTTGGGAGAATTACATATTTGGTGAGAAGTTTCAGTGCACAAACTAAACTTGAGAGAATTGGGTATTTTGGTGAGAAGTTTCGGTGTACGAACAGCTTTGTGGTCATGTTTCATCCAAACTTCAAGTATTTTTTTTTTTTTTTTTTTTCATTTAAACACATTATTAAGTCTAAGGTCCTATTACTCACCCCTGGTGTACTCCACTGTCTAGGTGAGTTATTGGCTTCCTGACTCTTAGGAATCTAGATTCCATGTGTTTTTCGACTTTGTGTTTTTGGCGTTTTTGGTCTACCTTGGTCAACATTGGTGTAAAGGAAATCAGTTCAGTGTAATGATTTATTCAAAAACACATTATGTTTTATAAATCATCTAACTGAAGCCTGATTTCCTTTCCAATGTTGACTTCCCGCTTCCAGGCCCGCCCCACAACATGATATATGCATGCGTCCGTGTGGGCTTTGAGCCAAAACGGAATTGGGGAAGAGTAATGGCTAACAGGGTGTGACCTGGGGTCACTGGTTGAGACCATTTTCTCTTTTAGGGGTGCTAAAATAGGTATTTTGGTTTTTTTTTTTTTTTTTTTTATTTGGTGAGAAGTTTCAGTGCACAAACTAAACTTGAGAGAATTGGGTATTTTGGTGAGAAGTTTCGGTGTACAAACAGCTTTGTGGTCATGTTTCATCCAAACTTCAAGTATTTTATACAAACTGAATATCTTGTTCGGTCATACTTGATCTTTTGCTACAATGTTGGTGTTAATGTGGCAGCCATATTCTTTGGCATGAACTTTATCCAGTTTATAGTTGTTAAGGATTAATCCTTGAAGACAATCCATGTACAGGGACCATGAAAAGAGATGACATATTGATCTTGTACCTAATATAGAAAGCAACAATTAGGGAAAACACAAATGTTGGGCAAAATAGCTAGAATAAACATGCACCAACCAGGGTCATCACTTTCGAGGTGAGGAGGGGTGGATGTGCGACCCCCTTTCCCTGATGATCCTCAAAAATAGAGAAAGAATGAAAGAAGAAAGAGAGGCAGTGAGGGCGAGCACTATAAAATTAAACAAGTAATAGTTCATATTGGGTTTAATGTCACCAAAGGTGATGGCCAGCCAGGAAATTCTAAATTTTGATGTCGCTATTGGTTTAACACAGGGTTCATTTTATCAATTTTGATGTGTGAATAACAGTAAAAATAAAAACAAGAAAGTTTGAAGTCGTACTTAAAAATAAAACATGGGTCATGTACAGCGATGAGATCACCCCACTCGCAAAAAATTGATAAATCATATTGCAGTTTGTAATTTTATGGGGCTGTTGCTGCATTGAATGATTTTTGACCTCCAATATCTGAACACTTTGTACGTACTGAGAATAGGAGTTTTACTTGAAATAACCGTGACCCTAATCCCAACCTTGGCTCTAACTGCATCTTTGTCTTAGCCACAACCTTAACTTATTTATTATCCAATCTGTGAACTTATCCATAACCAACTTAGTATACCAAATCTTGCAAATTTAGATCCCATTATCCCCCCCCAAAAAAAAGATGTATTCAATTTCAAACTTGGTCTGTAGATAGGCCCTAGAAATATTAGTACTGAATGTTTGAAATATGTCGATCTTCTTTGTTAGTCCATCTTAGACTTTCTCTTTTCTAATGTAGATAGCTTCTTTAGCTAGTAAACTTTCAGCAAAGCATGCAATTTTTGGTCAATTTCCTGCACCGTTTTCTGAAATCATGAACTCTTCTTTATTTGTGCCGAGATTATGCCATTGCCTCATAGAAGATATCAGAGACGTGCTTCACAATAATATTAAAGTCAACCAAAATGTTATTGTTACCAAAGATTTCTGATATGATTTGAGAGAATCAAATTGATCATAGATGCTTTTGCTTTCTGTATATAATAATTGCAACATGAAAGATATTAATACCCCAAAATTTGATGTCTCTGGTTTTATCGACAGTGAGGGCAATGACATATTGAAACCAGGTTTAAAAGATAGGTAAGTTCAAAAATCTTTTGCATAAACAGCTTTGAACGTGGTCAGTGTGTGATTAACTAGCATTAATGAGCAAAAATTGATTTTACAAAGTGCAGTGCATGCCTCGTGTAAAGAAAATGAGGGAATCCCTAATTTAGAAATAACTGGGTTTATACTGAATGGTTGTGTAGTGGCTCGTTTGAGGTAGATTGGGTCCAGATTTTTTTGAGAAATGAGAAGTTGCAAACTATGATTTGTTAATTAAGAACCATATTTATTTACATCTATGTTTTATGCACTGGAAAGACCCCTCTAACTGTTACTGTATTAACTAAAAAGGAAAGGTGTGTATTGTTGACCACTGCAAATGATTCATAAGAATGAATGCATAGCACCAAGCCTAGCCTAGCAGTACATTGCACCTGCAAAACTACCACAATATGATGATTGATTGGTCAAAGCATGCTTTATAAAGAAGCATAGTTAGGCAAAGTGAGCATATATAGTGCATTTTGTTTTGAGTCGGTGACTTCAACACGTTCAGGCAACTATTTCATTCAAGTATCTAAATATCTAAACATGTGAGTGTGTACAGTAGTGATTTCAGTCAACCTTCGCGATAATTGTTGCAGCCACTAACTCAAGAAAGACAAAAACAACTGCAGTCAGACTTAAGCTTTGCCATTATGTAGTGTTTATAAGTTGCAGATATTTGGTTAAGACCAAAGTAAATAGTCCAGTCTCAAGTAGGCACCAAACTAAACTTCAACGTCAATGTGGTCACTAGAGTAGAGTGCTAAATTTAGCCAATATCGGAGGTTGTACCGTACTTGTTTGATTTTGTCTAAATTCAAGAGGTGTTTTATTTGTCAAAGTACTCTTTGTCCATCAAAATTATGCATGAAAATCAACCACTTGAAAAAGTAGATTTTTTTTGTACCTTCTCAATAAGTTCAATGCTTTATGAAAAAAATCCTGTCTTGGCACTTGACAGCAGTTTCCATATTGACCAAATATTACTACCGATATTCACAATTATTTAAAAAAAATACAAAATGACAATTGACTGGACAAGTAGTAGTCCAAGGCTTACCTAACCTAACTGAAGCTATGACTCTACCTCAAGACGTTTTTTTTTCGCAAATGTGACTTTTATTGGAGTGAGTTGATCAACTCGCCCAATAACATCTTTCTGTTGATAAAAGCACTGGATGTGGTATGGTACTGTGGGATAGAGCTAACAAGTCAGAAAAGTTGCAGATTTTAGTATTTTTTTTGTAAACATAAAGTATCAATTGGCTAATCCAAATACTGTAAATGCACAAAGCAGTAAATATCTTAATGCCAAAATTTTATTTTTAACAGCGCCCCATTGTATCGTCAACAGTCTCCACTATCGTATTAAAAAAGGACATACCTCAGCCCAATTAGATTACAAAAGAATAAAACTTGGCCAACAGCGCCCTCAAACATGAAATTGCTTTTATTGGTTAAAATATGCGAATATAATATATTCAAATAGGTTTGTAATATAGAGTGTGTTATTGGATGCAGTGGACGGTGCTGTTTAAAGCCTCTACATCTAAAAATGGTTAGCACCATTACTATGCCAACTCCATTGCCTTTTCACATTTTACATGATTTTCACACAATTGCTGAAATCTCTTACACTATAATGACTAATCAGTCCAAGTTAAATTCATTTAAAATATATGTCATTGAAATTTGGCCATATTAACATTGTCTTAACAGAAATTTGTATGGCTTGTTTGCAACAAAATGTCTGCATAGTGTTCAAGTAACATGTTATTTCAGAGTGTTTAGGGTGCAGTAGGCAAGAAACAAGTTGGTTTCCCCATTTCATTTCAAAGAGCAATTTTTCATTTCATTGGTTTAAACAACATATTTAACCATAGTAATTTGTTCTCTTGGGTATATTTTACGCATTTCATAATTTACAAAACAGAAACAAAAAGACACAAATGTATTCAGTTGGCTAATACCAACAAGAAACAAACTTGTTTTTTACCCTTGTCAGTTTAATACCTTTATTTTGTAGTGTTTATATAAGCAATTTGCCTGAATAATGAAAAATTAACTATATATAGACAAGCCAGATACTTGTGACCTTAATGCTTATACCAAATTGCTGTTAAATTCTGTTACAGGCCCCCATTGTGGTGGGCGTGGGGATGCAGGAGGCGTCAATGTGGCCTGTGCAGGACGTGTGCAGGCGAACCACAGAATGCGCAGACACGGAGGTCTATGTGGGCCCTATGCAACACGGTAAATCTTACAACATAAGCTTCTGGCCCAGTTACGATACAGCATGATGCGACAAGATGGGAAGCACCGCAGAGTAGGGGTTTATTGGCAACAAGATAGGCTAAAAGGTTAGACCATCACTGACAGCACTGTTTAAACTTGGCTCAAAGGGTTTATGTTGCTTTTCTTTCTTTACCTCAAAGTGCAATAGATTATTAGTCAACTGCTTGCTTCCTTGCATGTACACTAGCATGTAAACTTGTCACATCTAAGGGCTACACTTCTAAGAATTGACCATTTTGTGATAGTTTTGAAGTGGAGATTAGCAAAATGCACAATTACAACAGCCCAAACTTGACTTCAGTGGGTTAACTTGTCACATTACTAATAAATTACTTGGTACTTTTTATGGGGGAAGGGAGGCCATAATGGCAAAAATGTGACACACGGTCTGCTAAAATAGGAATTATGCAAATGCAAATGGTGCACCGCAGGCGGAGTGCCCAAATTCCTCCTGTCATGGGAATTTGGGACACGAACTCCCTCATATAATGGTGCTGGGGGAGGTTCGCCACTTCCTCCCGCACAGCGCGTCTGTTTTGGCCTTCCCAGCATATGCAGCAAACATTGGTTGACAGTGGGCTCGAACCCACAAACCTTATGCTTATGCGCGAGCGCTGATCCACTGCACCACATGTGCCCTCAATATGGAATTAATTAACATCTACCTTAATGTTCAGTGGTTTTAAAGTTGTCACTTTAGAGTGGGTTTTGAATAGAATGTTTTAGTCAAGTGTCACATAAGTGAATATTACGGCTGGAGTTGCATATCAGGATCTTGAGGTCTATTTGAGAAGGATGAGGGTGTCAAATTAAAAAATTAAACAAAGAGGGTAAAACCAAAATCCCTCTCTTTAATTAATAGAAACAAGTTATATTTACTTATGAGGACAGGTCCGCATTTATAAGGTAAAGTAATATAATTTTCCAGTTTACACAATTATCATGTGTAAAGATCCCTTTCTTCTCAATAAAGATAGATTCATAGGAAGTTTCCAAGCCCATGCAAGAGCACTGTCAATACAGTTGTCAGTTTCTCATTCTTGTATGGGCCTCTATTGCATGACATATGTTGTGCATGTACAGCTTCCTACAGCAATTATGGAGATCTCTGAGGTCACTGGAAAGACACATGGTGGTCTTCGTTCCCTCCAGACATTTCAAATCAAACACTGCATGATGTAGTGTTGTTTCTGATAGTCATAGTTTGACTCATGTTACGTTGCTTAGTTGTGTATAGCTTAGAAACTCCAAAAGCATATCTCGATGGGTCAAGGGCTAGATTTAGCTTATGGTACCTTGTTGAAACCCTATGTTAGGTGCATAGGTGACTTGAGATTCTTGTCTCTGAAAGTTTGTGCCAAGGTAATTTCATTGACTTTGTTTTGGTTCAACAGATGAAGGTAGTGCCAGTGGTGATGACAAAGAGGCACAGAAAGGGAAACACAGCCAACCTGTAATTCACCCCCCTGGACAGGTCACAATGGTTCAGGCCAAGTAACCTGCCTAAACAAGTAGTATGTGACTACTCATTACAGGTAGGACTGTCTAATTGTTGTTGAAAGGGGGTGAAAACAAAAGTGAAGCTTGCTTTTAATATAAAAAAAAATGTTCGATCATTGCTGATTGGGAAAGCTCTAACACAGCTTCTCTTGTGATTGTATTTAAACCAGGGTGCTCCTAAATGGTTAAACTTTTGTACAATATCATACACATGAAAATTAGATCACTAGATTCATTGTTTTTGATTCCTCCCTACAGTGGTGTTGCTAGAGGATGGGGAGGTGTACACATTTGGGCATGGTAATCATGGGACAGTTAGGTCAAGGCCACGCTAACGGTGCAATGTACCCATCCTAGTAGATGTCCCTGAACGCAAGCACAGATAGCTGCTGGTGCTAACCCATACCGTACTGTTGTCGTCACTGGACAGGTGGTTACCGGTGGCCACTTCCAGGTAAGAAATCTCTAATGAAAATTTTTACAAAAATGTGTGACCATTTCATACAAATGAAAGATCACTATTCAAGATACATTAATGTACCGTACTGACCGATTTAGTCCACCCTTTTAAGTTGAAATAACTTGAAATTTGGGGGTGGGATAATGCCCAAATCATACACTGAGCTGATTTCCTTTAAACCAATGTTGCTGAAACATACGCATTTTCCTTCTTGAGAAGCGAAATTGGCCCCAAATACAAATAACCCCCTAAAGAGAAATGGATCGTCCCACCCAGTGACCCAGCGTCACACCTGTCGGATATTATCTCCCTCCGTTCCGTTTTGGCCAGCTAGCTGAACGGACGGGTACCGGTCGCGGCTCCAGTTAACTACGCCAAACTTGAGATATATGATATAAGACTGTGTTTCTCTTGCGGAATACGTCCTAATACTACTACCACACTATCTTGGATATAAGGATTATTAGTACTTCCAAGGAATAAGAACTCTTGGACGGCAAAATAACGTGGATTTATACCTCCGACGGAGGATTTTTGTGGGTATCCTTTTTTACCGCCCATGCGGTCATGTGATATTTGGCGGGAAAAAGGGAAACACAAGGACGCCATTGAGCACGTGTTTGCGTGCTTGGATGATTTTGTTGTGAGCCTGTCTGTTCTTTGTGGTTTCTGCTATCAATAAACACAGTTCTATATGGGTGAGTGTCTCATTTATTTTAATATGTTGTTGTGTATTTAATAAAATATGTTGAAACTGACTTAGAACAAAAATTTCTTAACCGTTGGTGACTCAGCTTACCAGACGGTTTCTTTGTCCCTTCGTTTTCGTGTCGGGAGTCCCTCCACGGGCAGCTTTTTTTTCTTGTCTGTTTCTGACACGCGCGTATCCATGCATGCTCGCGTTCACCCCGTTTTGCGGCGCGTTATTGCGCACGTTGTTCCGCCTACATCCAATGTTTTTTCGGAATCCCAATCTCTGGGCGTTAAACACGGCAATTGCTCCCGCACGACTGGTGTTGTCTTCTCTGCATTGGAATATCCGACGCCCACTGGGCAGCCTTAGAGCTCGGGTATTCTTACGTTACGCCGAGGGAAAGGGCGGGTGGACTCGGGCTCGGTCAGGGGATCTTCCGGGCAGCTCCAGCTGCTCTGGGAGCTCTCGAAGGTGGGGCAGCTTCAGTTGCTTCGCAGCGTGTTTCCCGGGTGCCTCCCACGGGAGTTAGCCCGTCAAGCACGCAGATACCGGCCGCTGGCTCGCCCTGGTTTAGCTCTCGGGGCTTTACCGGTGCAGGCTAGCGCAGTTTACCCTGCCAATACCCAAGAGGTTGCGGCGACGGTGAACACTCCGGTGACTCCACCGCTATCGAGCGGTGCTAGTCGCCCCGATGCATGCAGCAACTTTTCACCCTCCTATGGGGTGGTGGTTCTGCAGCGGTTTATAGCCTGGTACCGGGCCTGGGCAGGGCGGCGATCCCAATCTGCGTGCCTGTACTTAGCCTATGTCGCAATGTGACTCACGCGAGGGGGGGCAGTCAAGGCTCGCGGCGGCTCCGGGAGTCGTTGGGTTTTCCCACCCCGCCTTTTCGGGGGGACATAGCCTAGGTAGCTTCCACTCCTTCCTCGGTTTGGTCTGGGGTGTGAGCTATCTCAGCCTGTGTGGTCCTGGGTCCGGGGGGTCACGGTTCCCGTCGTTGCTCTGGCGTCTGCGTGGCTCCTTTCTCGCAGGCCTCCTTCGTCGGAAGTGTATAGCGGGGGTGAGCTCCCGCCCTGCAGTTGGCTGGCATAGCCCGCTTGGCATGGGTTGTGAGCGCTTCCTGCAATGCTATAGCCTGTTGCTCCGCCGGGCCAGGACCTTGACTCTACTGCACCTGGCCCCCGGCCCTGCTGGGGTGATTTCGCTGCTCGGGCTCCCTAGTTTTGGGGCTCGACTAGCCTAGGACCTGACCCGTCACCTTCTCGATGGCTGTTTAGCTCTGGGTCGCTGGTGCTTCCGTAGCCCGCCTCAGCCTGGCGGCAGACTATTGATGCACGGTACAAGCGCCTTCGGTGCCACCGCGGGTCCTTTAGTATGCATACCTTCGGAGTCGTAAGGCCTTCAGGACTTGGCTAGTTCGGCGCTAGCCCTTCTAGCTCTGGCCGGTAAGCCACTGCCTTGCCTAGCTGGTCCGCTGTCTCTCTCTGGGACTCGGCCCTTGGCGTTGGTCAGCTTGCTGACTTCCCCTCGTGGGGCTCAGAGGGGTGCCCCCGAGTCGGCTAGTGATCATGCCGTCTGGCGTTAACTCTCCGTATCCCTTCGGTGAGAATAGGGCCGTGTATCGGCCGATTGACCTTCGGCGTATATGGGTCTCTGGGTAATGGTCGTCTAGCCTTTGCTACTCGACCTTTATCTCCCTTTGCGGACACCGGTTGGTTCTCTCCATGCAGCTCTGCTTGGCCTTCGTCGGGGACTAGCCTGGCTTAGTCTGGCCTTCGGCCTACGGGCAACTGCCCTTCTTTTTTGACTTGGTGGCTACCACTCCCCCCCCCTCCGGGGGTTGAGGGCCGCGTCTGTGCGGCGTAACTTTGGCTCCTGTCGGGGACTATCTTAAGCCAGCCTAGGCTGGGGTTAAGGATTTTCTCCTTCCCCGCTTGGCCTTATCCCCTGTATTAGGGACTTGGACCTTGTCTTGGCTGTTCACCTCGGCCCTTCCCTCCTCCTCCCGTGCGGACATGAGATCCCGGCCTTCTCCGAGACGGATGGGCCACACTCGTGGGGCCTAGCCTGTTTGGGCCGGTTCTCGGGCCTCGGTCATTCAGTCTAGTCTCTGGTTCTTTTGTTCCCGCCTTTGGGTTCGGATCCCACCACAGGTGGATGCCTATACCCCTCTTGGGCTCTGTGTCGCGGGCCTGTTGGTTAGGTCCTGTTTGTCTGTCGCCTGAGGCGCTGTTGGTTAGGTCCTGTTTGGCTAACTTAGCGGTGCCCAGGGCTGACTTCTCACCCCTTGGGCTAGCCCTTGAGGTCGTTTGACTTTTGCTAGATGCCACCCACACTGGGATGGGTCTGACCTAGGCCCACTTCTCCGGTCGTTGGGGAGTTAGGGGCTGCCTCGACAGTTCTCACGCTCCTCGCTTCGGCTGGGGGCGCTGTGACACACTCCTGGGCCTCCATTCCTTGGAACGCTGGGCCCGGAGTGTACTCCCGTCTCATCGGAATCTGTCAGGGCGGGTTCGTACCTTTCCTTCGGTCACCAGGCTTCTGTTGCGAGACCCCCTCACTCGCGGGTTACTTCGCCACGCCTTAGCGTCAGTTCTTACTGACGGCGTGGCTTCTTTCCTGGCCGAGTTTTTGCAGCCTTGATCTCTGTGCCATTCTCCTTTGGATCTCTGGATTCTGTTGGCACGTTCGGTTGATTCGGCTCCCGTCTGAGCATTACGATCCGGGGCGTTGACATGGCTACCCGCTTTGTTCCAATTTGGGGGATCTCTGTCCCCTCTTGTCGGGTCGGTCATCAGACCTTGACCTGGACTTCTAATCGGAAAGGAGCCTTTTGCCTCCCAGGCGGGCATGTCTCGGGGCGTTTTCACCTCTGGAGCCATCCCATGTCTATTGTCTAAGTATTTGGGTTGACGAGTTAGGTACTCCCATCTTCTCGAGACACTGGTGACATGGTCGGTACTGGTCGGTCGGTCCCTTCGGGCAGTGCGGGACTTGGTCCCCTCACAGAGGCGGGACTTTATCCCTTCCCTTCTGACTCGACTTTTCGCTTTCGAGCGGGATATCGTGTCAGGACCGCTGGTTTGTCCATGGACAACTTTTGGAGACGCCCTTCCTTCCGACCAGATCGGTTGCCGCGGCTAGGTGTTCTGGAATCCTTGATATCGAGCGTCATTCCGTTCAGAAGATCCTTTGGGTGTCCTAGGTTCCATGATCATTCTGGTTCTTTCTCGACTTTGTCACTCCTCTGTTTGCATCGCCAATGGAGGGGGCTCGCTGAGCATCTCGAGATGCTCAGCTCTCGGGCATCTCACGCGTATCTGGATATTTCTCGAAGGCCTCTGGGAAGCTTCATTTCGGGTCGCCCCCCCCCCCCCCCCCCCCCCCCCCCCCCCCCCCCCCCCCCCCCCCCACCCCCAGTGGGGCTCGACCCGTACTTCCGTGAAGCTTCCCTTTAGCCTTCTCCTGGTCTAAGATTTCTTAGTGGTTCGGCCACTTCGTCTACCGTTCGAGCCGCGATCTCCGTCTGGCCACCCGGTTCGGGGAGGTTGCTAGCTCTGACGCCCCTTACCGATATCCGGCCACTGATGCCGTGATTCCAGGTTTATCAGAGGATGGCTCGCTTCTCACTCGGAGTTCTTTTTTTTTTTTTTTTTTTTTTTTAGTCTGCTTCCGAGTCGAGGCCTGATTTGTCCCCTCCTATCCCGGCTTAGTCAGCCGTGGGGTGGGACCTTTCACTTTAATTGCGGGCTTGGTTAGCAAACTCCGAGAGTCCATCGTCCGGACTTTTTGGTGGCCTACTCAGCCATACACAGTGGAGGTGTTTGGTTCATCCTTGATGACGGTGGTATGCTCAATTAACTCATGAAGGGTGCGTGTTTCCAGGTCCCGACTCGAAAGTTAGTTCCCCTTGGGATCTAATCTTTATCGGCGGATTTCTTAGCGTAGCCCCCGATTGTCCATCGGGTGCGGCATCGCTCTAGTTTCTGCCCCTTACACTTTCGGTCGCCTTCACGGCTGAATTCGCTCGGAGATTTCTTTCTCCTAGTTTAGCTTTTCTCCCAGGTCGGGATTGGGTTTATCTTCCAGCCCTCCTCGCAGGGTTGGTTTTTATCCGCTATCCATCAGCATCTCTCCTCCCCGTCGGGTCATGAGTATTGTATCTCCCCGTTGGGTTCGTCTGTGGTGCTCCGTTCGGGCCCCGCTCTCGGGAGCTCACGTTCGTCCGTTTTTTGGAATAGGCCTTACTCCGGTCCCGCTTTTTTACGTGGGTCGGCCTTGCGTTTCCTTGATGTAACGAGCTACTTGCTGAGCCCGTGAAGCCTTGTTCGTTGCCATTGCCTAGAGGGGCTCCCAGTCCTTCATCTCACCCCCTTTTTTTCCCATCGTCAGCTTCTCGCATCCTCCGTTCTTTATCCCTCTTTCCTCAATTTCTCCCACTCCTCTCTCCCCCCTCCCTTCGTCATTCTATGTCTTGTCTACCTCTACATTTTTCCCTCCCCGTTCTCTCTTCTTCTCCTCTTATACACCCACCCGCCCACACTTTCCTTCCTCTTCTTTATTCCTCATCGCCTCTCACCTCAGCCTTCCCTTCACCCCCCTCCACGTGTCCACCTCTACACCTTATTCCATCTCTTACCCTCCATGCCACTACCTCCTCTCTTCTCCCGTCTCCCTATCTTTACTCCATTCTCGCACTCCCATTCTCTAACACCCCCTACCGGCCCTCCTTCTTCGTTTTCTCCCTTCTCCACCTTTCGTGTCGCCCTATCTCTCCATACGTCTCGGCCTTTGCTGGCCTCCGGAGCTCTCCCGTCTCCTCAGGTTTTTCGTTTAGCCTATTCCTTAAGGCTTGATCTTGCTATGGGGGATCTCGCCTGGCTCTGTTCAAAAAGACTTTAGCCAGGTCATTTAGACACAATATAAAATTTTCAGGTCCTAATACTCACCCCTTGTGTATGCCACCCTTTAGCTGAGTTCTTCTGTGCCCTGACTTTTTGGAATATAGATTCCATGTGCTTTTCATGCACCTGCATTTGTCGTTCCCAACCTTTGGCTGCCACCTTTCGACCCCCGCTCTTGAGATATTATGTTCCACCTCGAATAGTAGGAGCCGAGTCTGGGTGATTGAAAATATTCATTCAACGGAGTTTAATGCATTCATGTTTTCAGTCAATCCTTGGTTTTTAAAGGAAATCAGCTCAGTGTAATGATTTAGTCAAAACACCATGTTATGTTTTATAAACAATAACTGAGGCCTGATTGCCTTTCCAATGTTGATTTCTCACTCCGTCCCTACCCCACAATATAGTTCGTGCGTCCGTGTGGGCCTGGGCCAAAAAGCGGAGCTAAGGGAGAGTAATAGCCGACAGGGTGTGCACAAGGAAGGAACGAGGGGCAGGGAAGTGAGATCCTACCCTCTCTAATTTGTCTCGCTCCTCCCTTTATCGTCCTCCCCCTTGTTTTAACTCACCTTTTATTAATTCCTCTCAGCTTACTACCCTTTGTATTCCGACCTCTCTACCGCTTGCCCCCACCTATCTTCATTCCCTATCTATCCCTCCTTTTCCTTTTGTTATTCTTACCTCCTGTCTACGCATTCCTATTTCCTCTTTAGGGGTGTTATTTTATTTGGGGCATTTCATCTCAGAGGAAAATGCATCTGTTTCAGTCAACATTGGAAAGGAATCAGGCCTCAGTTATATGATTATAAAACATAACGTGTTTTTGACGAAAATCTTGCACGAAGTTGGAGTCTGGCCTACTCGCTTACTCCACAAACGAATACATCCACTCTTGAATTCAGAATTTAGAACTGTTGAAAAGGTTACAGTCAGTGTCGATAGTACAGTCGGGAGAATGAATAAATCTGCCATCTGATGTGATGAGATGGAAAAAGAATTAAAATGGAATTTTATCATTGAATCAAGGCTAAAATGTTTGTGTTTGATGAAAATAGGTTGCCAAATTTGCAGCCATGTTTGTTTGTAGCTTAATTTTAAGCATGGGATAATAAACGGATCTTTAGAATTTTCGGAAATTTCCCAAAACTTAGCGATGGGATTGTACTCGAGCATGGGACTATACTCGGGTCAGTACGGATTAGGCATCAACTCCAGCATGTATTTTTGTCAATCTGTTTACAGAAGGGACAGCTATGCAGGCCTGTATTAGAGGAGTCCAATGCTTCAGGGCAGTGTCACACTGTAAGGCTGGTTTAGTGCCTGATATAGGACCTCAGCCCGGGATGTTTTTTAAGGCAACTGGGTAGGCGCGCCAGTAGCGACCAGACGTTCTTGAAGGTTGATGAGGCACTTGTTAATCCGCAATGCTGGAAAACTCCTTAGTGTTTGCTAACAAGGGTGTTTGGGGGAGTTGAAGTAAGATTGACCTGAAAGTTATGCATGGAAACTGTTTGATTTGCCAATGGTCATAAAGAATGTCTTTCCCAACAAAAAAAATGATGGGAATCGTGGCAGCAAGAGTTAGGGATATACGTTCACCATGCAATGAAATTGACGTGCTGGTTTCAGTCAAATCAAGGGAAGTAAGTTCGTGACAGAACTCCCAGATTTCCAATGCAGTAGGCCTATCTTAGTTGTAGATGGTTTGTGATGGTTAAAGTTAGACACTATGCAAACACTATGATGTATTCATAATTAGAGAATAAAAGTATTTTTGACTGGTCATGTGGAGCTACCATTATTTTGTGTTAAACGCCTTTAATAATGATAATAATAATTGTCACTTTGAAGGGGTACAATAAGTACAAGAGCCAAGTTGGGTAAGAATTCCTACCTTTAAAAAACAATCTAGCCTTAAGTACTAAGTAGACTTGAATGGTTTGTTCCAAACAGTCAAGGCAAGCAAACATTATGTCATTGATAGATGGATACTGAAGAAAGAAAGATGAGTTGGCCAACTTTATCATTTCTGAGTAAGCAAGATCTGTATTCTTTCCTTTTCCTCCAATGGTGAGGTATCTTACCCAGTAGTAAATCTACCATGAATGTTCAAGTGTCTTATGGTTAGCAGGAAATGATGGCAAATGTTGCAGCTATACTGAGGCAGAACAAGAAAGCTTCTTGATTGTTCAGTGGGGGTCTAGACCCAGTCTTGATGTCCTATGGTGGTAAGTATCATCCTCACTACAGTCAGGGTTCTATACTTGGTCAGCACCAAATTGGCAAGATTCACACGCCGCCGATTGATATAGAATAGCACGGGCGCAACTGTAAGAACATACCGCAGCGGGCGTGTGGTGTTATATGCATGGTGCATGCTTATGGCTAGAAGCGCGCATGTTAAAGGGAATTACTTTCACACGCTGAAACAAAAGCCGAATTAATTTTTTGGCATTATGGTGACGAATAAAGATAGTTTGGAATTGTCCATGCAATGAGAAAGACAAGAATGATCAGGGTATTATCGCTCAGCCATCAAAATCGCAAGTTTGTTTACCTTGAAACTTTGGATGAATGTATGCAAGAATGCAGTCTTCTCAAGTAGGGAACATGGTACACTTAAATAGGAACAGGCACCTTTAAATTTATGGATACAGGATCAGAATATAGGACACTTTATTGCAGTAATTCAAAAGATATTTGCCATTATTTGGTTAAATATATTTTGACTTATCAGAGCTATATACGAGATATCCAAGAACATTTCATCTGAGTATGGTCGCTGTGTATAATATTTAAATGTCTTTATATGTTACTCCAAGCTAAAAACAAATCCTTGTTTATTCCACAAATAACATTGAATTCTCTTACGGAACTATTCATGGGTGCTTTGTTTAAGTTCCACCCCAGCGACTGCAGAGATCACCGCCAAATTCCTAGCCACCATCCATGCGAGCCATACACCTACCCTCCCCCATACAGCATCAATCCTCAGCTCAGAGCTTGTGCTGCCATACAAACAACGACTCTGGCCGTATCCGCTCTCACGGTGCCATGCATATATGTTTGGCTTTCACTTGACACACTGACGGCCTCGATGAGGCGGGGTGAGGGGACGGGATGATGGTGGTAGAAGTGGAGAAGGAGAGACAGAGTATAGCCAGAGATACACTAAGGAAGATTTCAATACAGTCACTAGCTAGATTTGAAGGTAATTTCTCTTGTTGACTCAGTTACTGTTATAGACTGAATGTGGTAAATGTATTTTTGAATTGTAAACATTAGAAATGAAAAATACTAAGAGTGAAAAAATGTCACAAACATTACATTTGGATTGAGAAGTGGAGTTAACCCACATTTCAAGAAATATGAGTAAAAAATAGTGTTTTTGCAGAAATTTTGAGATGGTGACTTGTAAGTCCCAGATAATTTGTTTGGCAATTATGTTAAATAAATAACCGCTTGTGTTAATATTAGAAAGCACCTTTATGGGGCATTAAAGCCTTGTCACACATTTATTCCGCTGCCAGTTAGAAGTGCGTTTAGCTGCCATAATAGGCATGCTGTTGAGGCATGTTGCATCATCGGTGATGAATATTTCCAAAATCTGCGTTTCCACTAGAGAGCTCTTAACAGCCTCAAGGTAAGCCAACACTTCTTTGGACGTTGAGCTGATGCAACAAGTT
The DNA here is from genome assembly GCA_023653785.1 of Ophioderma brevispina. Lineage (NCBI taxonomy): Eukaryota > Metazoa > Echinodermata > Ophiuroidea > Amphilepidida > Ophiodermatidae > Ophioderma > Ophioderma brevispina. The sequence continues at coordinate 19,498 of JAMKCH010075781.1, forward strand.
AAATTCTGGTCTTTTTCTAGGTAATTGGAGGCTGCGAAAGGGAGACAGCAATAAGGTACAGGTGGTTGTGGTGGCCAACCTTCACTTATATCAAGAAATGACATTCTAAGAAGCAATGCTACCTTCCATGATGCACCAAAATATATACCCACACAAGGAATGTCACAAATCTACCTGTCACGTCTTCATGGAGGTGAATACCAGAAACACAGTGTGTCAATTTGAATTGGGCTATCTAAGATACCATAATTTGTTTAATATTCCTGTTATATGTTTGGTGAATCTCAGGTTTGGAGGAGGCTGGGTTATTCTGGTCATTCAGTAGAAGCTTAAGATTTAGTTGTGACACGACCATCTTAAGTGTGGTGGGTTTGGTCTGTTTGGAGGCAGAGGAGAGTACAATGCCAAATAAAGTAAGTCTACATGTGTGTTGTGTGTTTATGAGACACGTTGTTTGAGACAAGTAGAAGTGTCAGGTAATAGGATTTGTTGCCCAAGCAATAGGTCCAAACAAATCACAGAGCTTGCAAGTGTGGGAATTCAAACTTTGCCATGAAGAGACCTGTGATCTGAGTGTTCCCACTGTAAGCGAAACAAAATTCATGTTATGCATAGTTACATCATTACCATTACTACAGAAATTATAAGTTGCCGAGCTGAATATTGCCATCCGATATAGAAATTACATCACATATTATTGCCGACTAGCTGGCAATAAAATTGTTTTCAGAATTAAACCACGGTTGTCCTTGGCCAAGAATCAATCTACAATCTTGTTAAATTGTTGGACCACTTTGTGCAGATTTGGTTCCAACCCCTTCATTTCAATTTTGGCATGAGCACGACACACTTGAGCAATC
>JAMKCH010075782.1:0-43842 GCA_023653785.1 Ophioderma brevispina
CACACGTGTCACCAGCCGTTTCATGATGCATTCTGGGTAATTTGTTGCTCAATTAGACAATTTGCGACTCTATTTTTTTTACATTTTCTTTGTTGCTTTGTTTGACCTTGTTTCTCAAACATAGTTACGACACTATTCTTACCTCCATAATGGGTCCTTGTCCGGTAGCAAGAGTGTGTATAGCTCCAATGGGTATCCAAACAATAGACAGGCAAGCGAAGAACCAGCCCAGGCCTTCCGCCCAGGACGGATACTCATACTCACCATACTTAACGGTCTCAAAATCTATTATGTTGAAAATCATGATTGCCTGTAAAAAGAGAATGTAGCTTGGGCGTAATCACTGACAACGTTCAATACGGAATAAACCACAGAACTCATTCAGTATGGTCTTGGCGGCTGATTCATGCTCCATTGCAACACCTTTTCTAACGATTACACACTTTCTCGCAGTGTTTAGATAGTTGGTTCTCCCTCACAGCTGTTTGAAAGTCTCATTTATTATGACAAAACCAACAAACCGAAATAAAATGAAAAATATCAACGGCTATAATATACAAATCATGACCTTTTTAGGCCTATATGGCAAGATTCCCGCAATGGATTTTTCTGATTTTTGGAGAGGTAATAGCTCTTGCATGTCGGCACTTATATCAGTTGTCAAAATTGTGTCACCACTGCTTAAAATTGCTCTAAAAATAAAAGAGACGATTTGCATGGGGTCAAACAGCTGTGCCCTGTACGGAGTTGTTTCCTTGGGGTCGGCATAGAAAGTATCGACATCAGTGGCGTAGTCAGCTTTTTTTTTTCAGGGGGGCAAGGGGGGGGGGGGGCACATGTATTTTCAGGGGGGCAATCATATCTTAAAATTTTGTTAGTATCTTAATATTGCCTATGTAATCACTAATTTTCAAGGGGGCATAGAGGGGGGGGGCAAGAGTCCCATCCCCCACAGGGGGCAGCTGCCCCCCCTGCCCACTTCTTGCTACGCCACTGTATTACATGACTATCAAGCCAAGGTGACCAAATTCCCAATTCGGCCAGAGATCTACTTCAGCAAATGCTACACGGGACCAAATGCATGCAAAGAGCGCTAAAAGTTGCCCAATTTATATCAATTTGGCCCAAGCTTGGTCACAATCCCTGAAAATCGGGACAAGATTGCAAATGTTATCCCATTTCGTCCCACTATTTCAAGCCGGTGTGAAAGTAAATATAGTCCGCTGGGAGCCATAGTCCGGGCTCCATTGACGACAACAGAATAAAGCGTGAAACTTATGTTGCGTGAATAGTCAACTGAATCGAGTGCCCTATTCTTTAGCGTTGTAGGCGGACTATGAGTCCGTGGGACTATTAAACTTCTACACCGGCCTCCTCCCTTCCCCTTCCCATGTTGGTAGGCCACTTGGTCCGGGCTTGGAGTTGAATACTTTCCATCATGCACGTCTTTAACTTCCGAGGAGTACCCAGGGTTTTGTTCGGTATCTATGCTTATTTCAGGGGTTGTGCCCGTAACGGGCCAATTTTTACGGTGAAATATACCAGTTTTCGGTGTTTGGGATTTAAATAGGTATAGGATTTCAAAAGGTTTACAAAGTGACTACACGCAAAACGTTTAATCTCGGAAGATATTTTCACAGTGAAGTTTTATTTACTAATTTTAAAGGGGGAAGATCAAGGAAAAACATTAAAGGCTAGATTTAAATTTGCGCATGTAATGTCCATATTCGTTTAGGCCTATCTAAAGGCCGGAATTCGTATTGTTATTTTTTTTTTAATTTTAAGCAAGACTTAGTTTTCAAGTATTAAAATAAAATATCATTTAATGATGATGAAGATAAACAAGTTCAATGTTACTTAAAAATCATGAAGGCTTAAAAGTTGAACTTACAACAATTAGAAGAGGTGACAGCACAAACCAACAAATTCGGAAGTAAATATTGGGGTAGGAGCCCGTCATTTCCCGAATGTTTCGGCTCAAGCGGTTGGCTCCTGTGAAACAAGAAATAATATGATACTAGTGGTGTTTGTAGAATGTAAACCGCGAAAGTTTTCAGTCTCATGATTCTACAGTTTTAAAAAGTTAGATGTATTAGAGTGCAATTTATTTTGGTACACTGGGTGAACTCTTTAATACAATGACAACGGCTGGTAGGATTTATTGTTTTGCTGCTCACCGTAAAACCAGCTGATAGCTGCAACTTCGCATATGGCAATAAAAAACAATGAAACGACGGCCGTGTACCAATCCATGAGTTGGAAGAAGTAAATACCACCCTAGGAAACAAGGAACAAAGAGAACCAAGAGAATCAAATGGGTTACAAGAGAGCGATGATTATGTGAGGGAGAGTGGAAAAGGGCAGATAAGGATAGGGAGTGCATGACTAGAAAGTATAAACTAGACATTTAGAGGGGCACTTCTTGATACACAACCTCGTCCCCGGCTCAACTTACCCCCAAAAGTTGAGATTTTTATATCATCTGATCCGTTATTAGCCTTAGTAATGCATGTGTACCAAATCTTACTTGCAAATTCGATTGTATCTATAAGAAATTCGCATGTTTGTATTTTCTGTCCATAAACGGACAGAAATTACAGTAGGCCTACAGCCTATGGGAACCTGTGATACAAGCATTTGCTCATAACATCAAACCGCAAGATAGGTATCAACTGAAATTTGGGAATAAGCTTTTCTCAACGATATCTAGCGAACTATAAATAAAACAGAAGGTGGTAGAATCACGAAATGCACCTTTAAAGACAATTATCGAGGAATAATTAACAAGAAGCAAGAAGCAAAAGAACGACGAGATAAGAAAATATGTTGTTGAAAGAAGACAATGGACAAAGACAAGCTGACATTATATTGACGAAGATATATAATAACGACCAAGATGATAACCATGGATGAGCTGATGACCACAACCATCAGGACGAAGACAATGAAGATCACGATATACGACGATGGGTGATCTTGAGGAGGAAAACTACACTAACGATGCGGAAACGATAAGAAGGGGAGGAGTAACACTAGGCAGAGAAAGGAAAAGCTGAGATAGAAATGGCTTACCCTTGTCACGTTTGGCAGTCCTAAGAAGAAAGTTATGATACAGATGTATGCCACGAGGACCTCTTTACGGTTGAAGTAAAATTTGCGTAGGAATGGAAAACCATCCTGGAAAGTAGCGACGACTACCTCGACCATAGCAAACTGCAATAACCAAATTAGATAACTTCATCATGCATTTGGTCTATGATCAGACTATTATTTGTTCCTGCAACAACGTGTCTTCTACCATCTTATTTAAAATTATCTGGAAACATTTTAAATGAAAATTAATATTACGGTTACCTGACTGTCAATACCAAGACATATTAACATGACGAAAAACAACGCAGACCACAGCTGAGGCACAGGCATGGTATCGAAGGCTGCGGGATAGACCACAAACACTAAGCCAGGACCTGGAAGTAGTAGCAGTAATTATGCGTTAGTATAAGATCCGGGTTTTAAGCACCGACCATACGGTTATTTACAACAGATTAACTTTACTCTACCTAATGGCTAATGGCTCATCTCCGCCCTTTTCCTCTCTTCTATATTTATTTCTGTCAATCTCTCTCTCTCTCTCTCAATCTTTTCTGTCCACTTTTTTCTCCTTCTTTTCTCTCAATCTTTCTCTAAGTTAAATGAGAACTCGTAATATGAATAACTTCACAGGAGGCCAATAGGTTAACTTGGCCAGACTTGCCCACCAGAACAACCCAAGCATGCACGCATACAAAAGAATCACCTGCAGAAAGAGCTGAAATTTTCAGGTGAACCAGGTGCATGTATTGTATTCTTCGCATGCTTGGAAGCCATCTTGGATGCTATAATGAAGGAAATAATTATTCACATTTTGAAAATATTCTTATGGTTTTAATAATTTCTTCTTGGACTGGTCAAAACATCATGATAGCCATCCAAGTACAATCGGCAGTCAGTAAAAGGTAGACGACGATCAGAGAATTTATTGTATTGGCGTGCCGCCATATTGAATTCATGGACACGTGATACAGAATATTCATGTAATTGGTCACAATGAAGGTTTTAATTAGACCCGCCTAAAAAATTCATCTTTTGCCGTAAAGAAAAGTGTGAATTTTTAGTGTCTGGTGGCCCATAATATGATTTTTTTTGTGCTTTCTCCAAAAATGCTCAGTTTTTCGTTGGCACCCACGGATTCGGATCGGCATAACATAAACACGGTCCAGAAACCGTTTTGAAGAACATATAGTTCAGGTTATTAGTAATTTTGTGGCTTTTTATGGAGATTAGGAAAACTCTACATTTTCTGAAAGTGATGGTTCACCGAATAATCAAAAATACAATGTGGCATTTTTTTAAAATCCCCTACGGCGCCATTTTCAATTCAAAATGGCCGCTCATATCTCGGTATCGCGACTAGAAGACGCAGATCTGGTTTTTGTCTATACCCATGTTTTAAGGGTCAAGGAATCAATAAGATCCAACTATAAATACCAACATCAGATCATTTGGTTTTGGCGGCGGCAAGATTAAATTCAAAAAATGGCGCCAAATGCCAGTAACTCTTTTACCCATATCCCGTTTCCGAGATGGCTAGAGGACGATCCAGTGTTGATATCAATGCTTTAAGTACTTGAATTACAATAAGTATTTGATAGCAAACATGGATCACTTGGTTATGGGCAGCCATCTTAAATTCAAAATGGCCACTGTAGCAATGTAGTAGTACAGACCAGTTCAGTTTGCCTACAAAAATGTGATAAAATATACACATGATATAGTCTGTTTACCTTCATGCCTGTTAGAAACTATTATCTGGTAATTTCATTTTTCCAACAACCTCAAATTTAAGATGGTGGTCAATATTGGCCGCCTTACAAATCTTCTTAAAACTTTTAAGTTACCATTTTTTTTTTAAGATTTTATTATTTTAACATTGAGAAAGTATAATAAAATTATGATTATAATCTGAGTTATAGGTCCTTGGACAATTAGAAAGTCCCCATATGATCATTTTGCTCGTTTTTAAACCATGTTCCAATTTCAGATGGGGGTCAGATTGCCCTCGTCAACGATTAAAAAAAAAATCGTAATGGCCAGACCTGTTTTTTTTTGTTATATCATCAAAAATGGCTATACATACAAACATCATTTGAATAGTGCCTGATCAATGAAGGTAAAAGCGTTAACCATTAAAAAAGGAATTTCTGTTTTGCCGAAACACAAAAATATGCTAGATTTAAGATTAATGAACGTTGAAGTAAAACACATATCATCTAATCTATCCTAGTAGCACAATCTAATCAAAGCCAATTAGTCACCTGAGACAATATCTTACTGCTTTTGGAATAGGTGAATTTCACTGCTCTCTTAATATAATGCATTTATATGGCGCTTTACAGAGAACACAGCGCCTTACAACAAATACTTAAAATACGAAATTAATATACCAGATGACCTACAGCAAAATAATGAACGTTAACAAAAATCCAAAATTAACAAAACTTTAAACATCAGGAAATAGGTATTTTTTCAGGAGTCATTTTAAAGACACTTGTGGAAAGTGCCTCTCTAAATCAAGAGGAAGCTTGTTCAACAGTCCAGGACCAATTACATTAAATGATTGGTCACCAAACCTATGCTTGGTACGCGGAATAACAAGCCGTGTAACATCAGAAGAAGCTAGAAGAAGACCCTAGCCTTCGTCTTGTTCTATTAGAATTACCATCTAACACATTGTACAAATGTGTTGGATAGTAATTCTAACGATGAACCTGGAGTGGCGAACAGATATGGGCAAAGAGTTCCATAGGCTAGGGGCTGCATTGCGAAAAGTCCTGTCACCCACTGACCTCTTTTGTACGAGGAAGAGTGAGGAGCGTCTTTTTGTTTTTAGACCACAAGACTGTATGGCCTACCAGCAATATACAAAGAGAGGTATTCCCGGGAGGTATTCGGACAAGTATGATGGCAATTGTCTAGAAATACCATTGAAGGTAAGAAGCATTAAGAAGAATAAGCCTAAAGACAACATGCTCACTGGCAGGTAGCCAATGGAGTAGTTGGTGTTCTTCTGTCCTCCTTTGTTAGAATATGGGATTGGCCTATATGCCTTTGACCCTTAAAATCCATGTGGGTGTTTTTTTGTTAACATGCTCCAATTCAAGGGTGTATACCCAATATGCTGACCCCCTTCTAGGCTGAAAACCTAGAAATTGTCTATATCGGAATATAAAATTAAAAATATATATTGGTTATATAATCCAAAAATCATAAAGAAAAGATGATATGAGATAAATAGGCCTTAGCTTTTACGAAGTCATAAAGACCCTCAAAAAAGTAACGCAGCCTGTCTAAATACCCCCAGAAAATGTGATATCAATAGTTGGTTTTGTTTCTACAAATTGGACACCTTTCTTGTCCATTTGATCAATATCGCCAACGCAATGTCCCAGTACCCCGAAAAGTGTAAATTTTCACGCTGCTCTGAAGGACATTATTAAAAGGTTACAATACACAGCCATGCATAAAGTGACACACACTTCATGCGGAAGGAATACGAGTCTTTCACTGAATGGCAATCAATGTGGCTATACATTTATTGCCAACTTTTCAAAAAGGGAGAGATTTTTTTTATAATGGGTATGTGGTTGGGCAATATTGATCGCAATGGGGGCAAGAAGGGTATCAAAATTTACGGTAGAAAACAACTATTGATATCATTTTATGTTTTCGGGCATGGCCCAATGGTTTGTATCCTATGTGGGTATTTAGACATGTTGCGTCACTTTTTTGGGATCTTTATATGGCAGCTTCGTTTTCCTAACAAGCAATTCACAACAGGTACGCCAATATGGCCACCTTCAAATAAACTAAAGCAACTTATGACTTATCAGTTATATGATTTAGTTTTCATCTTAATAAAGTTACAGCAAAGTGTTAACTAACAGTACAGAAATATGTCTTCCCTTTTCATATCTGTCATTTTGTTTCAAGAGCTACATTCATATGGCCCCCTTCCGAACCTTTACAACTATTTTGCCATATACAGATCATACAATACCTACTAAACAATTGTAATTAAAGGATGTTGAGATATGTCTGCATCAGAGACTCATAGTTAACATACTTACGAATCAAGTGGCGGCCAAAATGGACACAATGGCAAGATGTTTGAACTAATAAGTTGTCGTATAATATTATTTGTCAATATTTTATATATCCACAAATTACATATAGAATGGCTTATTAAAAGTTAAAGTTATACATAAAGTTTTAAAGTTATACATATTTAAAAATCAAAATAAAGGTCAATATGGCCACTTAAGTGTTATATTACCCTCCAAATTTTGATTAAAATATATTTTCTCAATTTTATTGAGAAAAGATTCTCACGGGCAAAAGTAATTTTGTGTACTATAAAAGAGAGAAAAGGAATTCCCTAGAGTGTTTATGAAGGATGCACCTGTTAGATAGATTTGCACAATAAGGGAAGTGGGAATTCCCCCAGGATGCTAAAATTAGAAACGTTTATGTGCGATCAAAACATTGTAGATCAGGGAATTCCCCCACAGAGTTTTATATGTTAAGGATGTAATTGATTGTGAATTGATTTGATGGTGCAAGGTTCCTGTTATGCAGATGATGATTAATGATTATTGATTAGAAAGGGGAATCTAGCCGTGAGAAGTTAAATAGGGGTTTTGACTGGAAGGACTCTTGTCAGACAGTTGTTCAGCTATACATTATGGATAGCTAGTTTTATCTACAATAATGGTAGATTTTATCTTCCACACACAGTGCCAGGATTTATTATATGTTCAATCCATGTGAGCAGAGTGCTGTAAGTATTCTACTGTAGTCTTTGAAGCGAAAGTGCTGGGAATCAACATAGGATTCCAAATTGTGGACAAGATAGAATCGTGTGATTATTCTTGGACTGATGAATGTGGATTTATATCGTTCGAGGGACTTAATTTATACTTGTCGTCTGAACGGCTGGACAAGGTTACTTTCAGGACTGAGAAGATTCCCTGGAATATAATACCTGAGGGAGTTTTGTATGAACTCGTGCGCTGTCATTTTGGATCTCGCTGTGAGGACATACTCATCGTTGAACTGAAAGATTCAACACAGGACAATAGTAAACCATAAGTAATCTTAACTAATTGTGGATATGTAATTTTGTTTTGGACATACAAATTCTTGAACCAAATCAGTAAAGATATTAAAACTGTTTATTATTATAATTTTAGATCATTTGTTGCACAAGGCTCATTTATTTGGGTTTGAAAGGTATTTGACCTTAGACGTCTGCGAGACGTCATAACAGAAGTGGGGGCTCGTTTCCGGGAATTGATTGAGATAAATTTGAGCCTTTTGCTACACCAAAAAGGTTATAATATTGTAAAAGTGCAATTTTCGCATACACAATTTTGTGTGTATACATGTACTTACCATTGTAGTTGGTTCAAGTTCGTTATTGTGTTGTAGCGTACAATCCACAATGAGTTTGATCCAGAAGTGTTCATAGGGCAAAAACTTGGGAGAAGGTTGATGAGCTGAGAAAGCCTGAGTAATGAAACTAGCCAAGCAGTTAGGACTTGAGGGCAAACTGCTATGAGAACGCAAGTCATCAAAAATAATTTGATTGAAAAGTGTGTCCAGGACAAATGTTTGGGATAGTTCATTTTGGAAAAGATAGAAGAGGTTCTGGAACCAGGGCAAAGTGATTGCTTTAAAGTTAAAGAACTTGAAATTCAAAAGGATGGAAATAGAATTGAAAAGATGGAAATGGAACAAAACAGAAAGGAAAATTGAACAAAAGACAAAAAGAAATGAAAATGCAAATTCAAAAGGACAGAAAGCAAAGGAAATTGAATTGGAGAAAAAGAGAAGTGTAAATCAGAGCAAAAAGAAATGCAACAAAAAGAACTGGGAAAATGCAAAATGAAATGAAAACAAAAAGAGATAGAATGCAAAATTACAAAAGGAAATGAAAGAAAAGAAATGAGATGAAAAAAAAGGCTTGAGCTCAGTTAGAAATTAGAAAAATTGAAACACAGGCTAGCTCAGCAGACTCTTCCAAGCCCTGGTTTGATGCGGCGAAAAATATTAGCCTAGGTTCCAAAATTTCAGGGACAAGAGTGGACAAATACTTCTTACACTTTGAGAAATGCCAATAGATTGAATGGCCAAGGAGTCTTGACCTGGTTGCTACAGTCGTGTTTCATTGGTAAAGCCGAGGAAATATATTCGGGCCATGCATTGACAGATGTAGTGATATGATGAGGTTAAGCAGGCAGTGCTTAGAGCATATGAATTGGTGCCAAAGGCATATAGACAAAAATTCAATGCTTGTTCAGCAAAGGATGGGACAGGGACCCATGTGGATTTGCCCGTGTAAAGGAACAATGTTTGATCGCTGGCTGCTCTCAAAAGAAGTCGGGAAAAAATTTGGTCAACTTAGGAGTTGATGTAGTTGAAGAGTTCAACACTGTCTACATCAGATATCAAAACACATAGGGATGAAAACAAAATTGACAGTTTGCGTGAAAGCAGCCGTAAAGTCAGACGATTATGCATTGACACAAAATAAAGTCATACTAGTAGGCCTAGCCAAGAAATTATAGGTACAAAAAATACAAAAATAAGTTCGGGTTCTAACAAAGCGTCCTGGTAGCACTCAGGAGGGGAAAATCCCCGTCAGGTTCCCATGAAAAGGGGAGTAAAGGAAAGTAAATGGTGCTAATCAGACACATGGGATGGGACCCAAATCACCGTTCACGTGCAATACTGTAAGAAGCCAGGACCATACAAGGTCAGGGTGTTGGGAGATACATGGGCTTATCCACCCAAAGGGAGGGAGCCAAAAGGAGTCAAAACCATAGGTTGTGCAGTTACTTTGAGTCAAAAGTTCATTCCTTCTGTTCAGAAACAAGAAATTCCATAAAAGGGAATTGACACAGAAAAAGTAAGGGGATGACTTTAAGCCTTGGGTTTTGGAGGGATTTGTGTCTACACTTTCAGGTGATAGTTTATTTAGATCCAAAACCCATTAGAATCATGCGGGACACGTCTGCGCAGTCCATGATATTGGCAGATGCACTTCATTTGATATTGAGAGTTCCACAGGAACTTGTGCATTGATTCAGGGATAGGTATGGCTTGAAGTAGTGTCCCCCTTCACAAAATGAATTTGAAATCGACTGGTTGCTGGAACGTCACATTGGTGTTAGACAAGGAACTCCCAGTAAAAGGGGTTTCCATGTTGTTAGGGAATGCTTTGGCAGGGGGAAACGTACTCCCAGATCCCATAAGTCTCCCAGGTGCCTGTACAGTGGATAAATTCTGATGAGGAAACCGAAATTTTCCCAGCATGGGCAGTAACTAGGTAACTGACCAGGAAAAGCTCAACGGAAAACAGGAGCAGGTGAGGAGTAAAATACTCACACATATAGGAAGAGCGTTGAGCGATGACTTGGTCCCAATTAGGGATACTTTCTATCAAAATTGGAGAATTTGGAGGTCATTTCCCTCTCAGGGGAGAATAAATTCCTGTTAGTGAAAATCCAGCCCCTGAGCACAACCAAAAGTGCAAGCTGGTAAACAATGAAAAATCCAGCCAATGAGAGCATGATAGAGTTGGGACTGAAAGGAGACCCTTAACCATGACACAACTGGTAAATGCCAGCGAAGGACCCAGCCCTTAGGAGTTAGGTGAGAGGGCATTGTCTCAACAGGAAGCCGAGCAAAGTCCTGTATATTTCTACAAATAAAATGGTGTCCTTCCTGGACAATGGCGGCAACCTGATGGCACTTGTAGATGAAGAATGGAAGGGTGGACATCAAATTGTAGTGCCATAGGTATACCATAGGGAATGATAGGCATAGCCCATATAGTCCCATGGCAGGACACTTAGGGGTGAGAAAAAATCACATGACAGAATTAGGAGTCATTTTGGTGGCACTACACTCAGAAAAGATGTGTCTGAGTTTGTAAACTTGTAACACAGTCAAATGGTGGGCAACGCCTAATCAGAAAATTCCTACTGCTCCCTTGACCAAACCATACCAGCATTTGAGAGGCCATTTAGTAGGGTGTAATAGATTGGTAGGACCACTTCCAAAGACCAAGTCAGGAAATCAGAATTTACTGACCATCATGTGTGCTTCCACACGATCCCCTGAGGCTCACCCTGAAGAAATATTAGGGCACAGGAATATAGGAAAGCTCTAACAAAGTTTTTCACCTAGTAGGCCATTCCAAAATCAATTCAGGCCTGATCAAGGATCAAATTTAATGTCAGGTTGTTCCAACAAGTTATGGAACAGTTGGGAATTTCCCCTACAGTTCTTCCAGCATACCACCCAGACCTCCCAGGGGGCCCTAGAATAGGTACCACCAACATTGAAAACACTGATCAAAACCTATTGTTTTGAATTTGAGAGGATTGGGATGAGGGAGTTCATCTCCTTGCTATTTGCTTCCAGGGGGATGTTACAAGGAGTCATTTGGATTTAGTCCATTTGAGTGGTGTTTGGTCACAAAAGTTAGGGGACCATTGAAACTATGAAAAAAGAAAGAGGGTTGTGTGCAAAATCCTGATGTGATTTGTTAGGACTATGTGTCTCCACTTCAGACACAGGCTCCAAAGTGCCACAGAAATTGCCAAAACAAAATCTCAAACAGAGTCAGCAAAAATGAAAAAATGGTATGCACAAAAAATGCGAGGAACAGAGTATTCAAGCCAGGTGATAGAGTTTTTGGCAATTTTTCAATACAAGGGGCATCCTTTGCAAGCCGGGTGTTCTGGACCATATGAGATAGAGAATAAGTGGGAGACATTGACTATGTGATCAAAACAACCAGGTTAGACGTAAAAGTAACAATTATATAACATAAATATGCTCAAAGAGTATAATGAAAAGAGATGATGACATAAGCCTACATGTGTAATGTCATCTAGAGTTGATGTGTGTACAAATGGGAACATTCACCGAGTTAGCATCTGAAACAAAACAGCACTGTAAACACAGAAAATGAGTATGGTGTCAAATTGTAAAAATTCTGACATTATGCCAATTTAGACAAGAAATTAGTCACCTCCCACAAAGTCACAAGGTGAATTGAAAGAGCTAATTCATGAGTGGGAAAAAAATATTTCCTGATGTACCCAGTGAGACAAATGTTCTAACCCATGACATAGATGTAGGGGACTCCGAGCCGTAAGAACATCGTACAGGGTGAATCCAATCAGTTGCAACATATCAGAATGAGGTGAAATACATGTTAGGACAATGGAATAGTAGAGCAAAGCCATAGTGAGGTGGAGTTCCCCATGTATTCTGGTTCCCCAACTGATGGTTCATTTCGTTTTGTCAAGATTTTCGTAAAGTCAACCTCTGTGCCAAAACCGACTCGTTTCCGATCCCACGGATTGATGATTGCATAGATAGAGTTGGGAAATGCCAAATGTTAGCAAATTTGATTGTTGAAGGGGTATTGGAAAGTTCCCCTCACTGAACGTGCCAAAGAAAATCTTCAGCCTTTGGTTACCGGCCCGCGGCCTATACCAATACACAAGAATGGCATTTGGTCTCAAAAATTCTGCCGCAACATTCAGAGAACAGTGAAAAGATATTGCAGACATGAAAATTGTGAAGCCTATGTCGATGAGCTCCTTGTGTACAGTGAGAACAGGGAAGAAACACAGAGACAGCTCCATTTCAGGTATTGAGAAATTATCTCAGGCAGGTTTGACTGTGATTGGTGAACAGTGGGAATGTTGCGAAAAGGTCACATTACTTAGGGATGTTGTAGGACAAGGGCAAATAGGCCAATCACTGCAAAAGTGAAGCAATGAGAAATTCCCCACACCACATAGCAAAAGAGATCTCATGAGTTTCTTAGGTATGGTCGGGTATTACAGAAAATACTGTCCAAATTTCTCAGAAATTGCGTGTCCGCTGACCAACTTCTAAAGAAAAACGCAAAATTGTGTGGTCAGAGCAATGCCAAAAAGCGTTGAGAAAATCAAGTCTATCTGGATGAATGCGCCAGTTTGATTGCGCCAGACTTTCAGAAACAATTCAAGTTGGCAGTTGATGCAGTGATGTAGGCTGTGGTGGAGTTTTTATGCAAGCGATGAAAATGGTGATCATCTGTCTGTTATTATCAAAGAAGTTGACAAACATCAGAAAAACTACTAACAATTGAGAAACGATGCCTGCATTGCTAATGTCATTGCAAAATTTTGAAGTGATGAGTACACAACAGTGACACAGTTTAGTGTCAAGGATCACAATCGTTGATTTCTCCACAAGAGAAAAACAGAAATCAGAGACTTGTCAGGTGGCGTTTAACTCTGCAATAATACAATCTGGACAAAGAATATCAAGAAAAGAAAATGTCTGGCAGATGCCTTGTCCAGAGTTGCATCATTTTGTCAAGAAAATTTGATATTACAACTTTATGTAATATAGACTGAAGGCAGCCACTGCAAGAACATTATAATAAAAAGTGTAAACATTTGAAATGTGTAAACGATGTAAAATTAAACCACAAAATGGTTAAAGGTATAAAGCCAGATTTTGGAAAAATTTCATTTCATTCAAAGTTTCTTTTAAGGGGGAGGATGTTATATTACCCCAAAATTTTGAATAACATATTATTTTCTCAATTTATTTGAGACAAAGATTTCACGGGGAAAAGTAATTTGTTTACTATAAAAGAGAGAAAAAGGGGATTCCTAAGAGTTGTTTTGCAGGATGCACTGTAGATAAGATGCACAATAAGGAGTGGGAATTCCCCAAGGATGCTAAAATTAGAAACTTGTTTATGTGAGATTCCACAACATTGTTAAGATCAGGGAATTCCCCACAGATTAATATGTTACGTGATGTATTGAGATTGGGAAATTTGATTTGATGGGGCAAGGTCATGTTTATGCATGATGATGATGTAATGATACGGGGGGGGGTAATCAGTGGAAAAGGGTAGGAATATGTGCCGCGAATATGGGTCACATTTTCACCCTTACTATAACAATGGGTGTTTTTTCAACCAGGCTTCGCTATAATTGGGGCACTTTTTGAGGTAATGCCTACTAATAAATGGGTCGATTTTTCAATTTTTGGTCGCATTTATATGAGAATGGGTCGATTTTCCGATTTTCGCCTAAAATGCACAATGAAAATGGTGATTTTTCTGATTTGTGGAAAACGTACTAGAAAAGGGCCTCGATTTTGCTAAGATTATATAAAAATGTGAGCAATTTCAAAAGCCAACCTATAGTAAAGGGTCGAAATTTTGGAAACCAACTATATAAATGGGTTCAGATGTTGGTATAAATTTGTTCACTATTAAAATGGGTTCGATTTTTTTACCCGGTGGACGCACACCCGTACCCAATGTTGGGTCGAGTACCCCCCACCCAGGGTAATGAGTATTGTTAGAAAGGTGAATTATAGTGTGGGAAGATAATTAGGAGTTTAGACTGGAAGGACTCTCTGTCAGCAGTTGTAAATCAGCTAGACAGTATGGATAGCTAGTGTATTCTACAATAATGGTAAGATTTGTTATTGCTTCAAACACAGTGCCAGGATTTGTTTTTTTATTAAATTATGTTCATTCCATGTGAAGCAGAGTGCGGTACTTATTTACTGTCGTCTTTGCAGCCGAAAGTGTGGGAATCAAAATTAGGATTCAAAGGTGGACAGATAGAATCGTGGTGCTTATCTTGGACTGATTACTGTGGATTTTATATCGTCGAGGGACTTAATTTATCCTGGTCGTCGTGAACTGCGGGACAAGATTACCTTCAGGACTGAAGAAGATTCCTGGAATTAATGTTTTTTTTTTTTGAACCTGAGGAAGTTTTGTCTGAAACTGTGCGTTGTCATTTTGGAGTCTTCGCTGTGAGGACATATCATCGTTGAACGCAACGCTTCAACAAAGGACACTAGCAAACCATAAGTAACATCTTAATATTGTGTATATGTAATTTTGTTTTGGACATAACCAGATTCTTGAACAAATCAAGTAAAGATCATTAAACTGTTTATTATATATATTTGATCATTGTGCACAAGGTCATTTAATTTGTGTTTGAAAGGTATTTCTGACATTAGACGTCTACGAGACGTATAACACAAGAATATGAATTTTATCCATTGCCATAGCCGTATTATCTGCAATATATTTTACATAACTAAATATTATGGAAATTAAATACAAATATAAGCAAGTGTTAGAAAGTCATCTGATTTTCTCTTTCGTAAACCGTTGCATAAAGTTCAATATGGCGGCCAAATATGGGCATTTGTCAGGATCTTAAAACTTGTAAGTGCCATATATGTAATGTATTGACCCCCCATCTTCAAGTTAGCAGAATTAAACCAATAAAAATGCCAAATATATGGACTTGTTAATGGTTAGACATATCTGGTACTTTTTACACTTTTATAGTAAATTCTGGATGATATGCTAAATAATGGATACAATAGGTATGAAATCTGAAATATTGTTGAGATCTTTGAAGGGGCCATTGTAGCTGACATCTTGAATTTTAAGCACGTTTACAAAGCAAAATGTCACTTACGTAAATGTACCCTTTTATCAAAACTTATGGATTTTATAACAAAAATATAGAGAGATAATTGCTAGATTATGTGTTTCGCTACCTTTTATAGGCAAAAGGTTTTTTATACTTGGGCAGCCATGGCACAATTTCAAGCACTGGATGCACGCCCAAATGATCCGTTGTTTTTAACAATGTTATTGGATCCTGGCCCCTGAAAAAATGGGTATAGCGTAGGTTTATAGACCACTATAATCATGAATTACTAGTATTAGAGACTTAAATGTGAGTGCAAAACGGCTTCCCTATGGCGGCCATTTTTGAAATTCAAGATGGCTTCCACATCCAAGGGGTCCATTGTTGTTATTAAATGTCTTAATGGATTCCGGACCCTGAAAACATGGGTATAGGAACCGAAATTATTCTGCTACTAGGTTTCAAGAGACAGGTATGACAAAAAACAACTTCCCTTGGCGGCATTGAATTTCAAGCCAACAAATAGATATTTGAACATAGTGACCCTGACTAAAACATAACAAGGTTGATATCAGTTGATATTTAAACGAAGTCTGTGACGACATTTCCGATATCATCAGCACCGGCAAATGCGCAATGTAGCCAATCACTGAAAATATAACGAATGAAGCGAACACGCTGGTGAAGGAGTTTAACAAACTCACGATGAAGGTGTCTCGTAACAAAGTATTGCTGTGGAAGTCTTTGTAACTCGAAAGCGCTATCATGGATCCAAAAGCTATGCCAATGGAGTTGAAATTTTGTGCTGCTGCAGCTACCCAGACCTAAGAAGAAGTAAAAATTCAGTTTTCATCGGTCGCGTAACGACAAGATATTACTTTCATTCTATGTTGATGGTTTGTTCGCTCATCTGTGAAAATGTGACATTTGTCCCTAGTTTACAAATAAGAACAAGTTATCTATTTGTATGGAATTATCGCATTTTGTTTATTTTTATTCTTTTTAATTCTTTTCTTTTGCACATCAACTTAAAATAAACACTTTGAGAAGAACTTCATCTTACATCTGCATCCTTCAGCTTTTCCCACTCTGGGAAGAGGAAAAACTTGATTCCGTCCACAGCGCCATCTAGCATCACTCCGTTAATCAAGAGGGCAGTGAGAACAGCGTAAGGAAATGTTGCGGTGAAATAGACTACCTAAATGAGTAATAATGGAAAAGTATTACTGTTAATAAGGCGTGTCTGACCTATGAACCTATGTTACCTATATGGGACCTAAGCAGCAAAAGTTTACGGAATCAGGCATATTAGGGCTGCAGATGATAGCGAAACGTCGCTTCGTTAAACGAAAAGTAATTTTTGGAGTACATGTTTGATTTTTTGGTCTCAATTTAAGGTCTAGTATCTGAGGCTTCTCACCATCATTTTTACAAGATTTTACACAAATATTTAAAAAGTTACAGCCTCATTAACATGAAATTTACAAAATAAATTAACGTTTACTGGGAGTTAGATTATTGCCCATAAATCAAAATCAAAAATACTTACAGAACTCGGGTTTTCAGAATTCGTTAGCTAACAAAGTGTGTTTCTCAGTATTGCAAATATTAATTTCATATATCATTCGTAAAATAGTTATATTTGCATATTTTATCTTAAAAAATGGGTTTTCAAACAAAATGACCCATTTCTGTTTCTGTTTACAATAAAATCTTCAAACCAAGCGTCATTTTAGGAGAGTATAGTTAATAAGTAATTTGTTTTGCACCAACAGTGCAAAAATCAGATCCAGAACGAGCTTAATATTCACGTTATGTCAAATAATATGAGTCTCGTTGTTTTACACAATTAAACATAAATGTATTCTAACGCGTAGAGTGTCACTCGCCGGGATCACTCGCCCATTGTCATTCAATACAATAGAATTCTCAACCGCTTTCATCACGCAATATTTCTACATTTTGAATTTCCTGGTTGAATTTTGTTTAATTCTTCTGGTGTTTTTACTGTATTTTGATTTCAAAGACGACCATATTTTAAGAACACAAAGTGAATGCAACATTTTCTTAAAATGAATATACTATAAAATGTTCCTTTTATAATGTTAGTTTTAACAATTTTTAAAAAAATCTAGAAACGCCGACCTTTACAGTGTGCACGTGTGAGATTCTGGCCCGATATTATGGTCCAGGACCATAAGCGTGTTGTGCAATCTAGGGCACGTGTTATATGTTGCAGCTATTTAGAAAACAAATGGGTTGTATATTTAATTAAAAACAGGAAGACTTGCGCCTAAAACGGTCACGAGAATTTAAAAAATATGACTATAAGTCGATGTAAAGGGTTTGTAAGCAGTTCTTTTCATTTTTGTAAATTAAATTTGGAATATGGTACGGGCTCTCAATGAGTACTAAAAAAAAGTTTTAACGACAGAAGGCGACTATTGATGACGTGTATTTCTTGTCATTGAACACTTTCATAATAACCCAAAATATTTAAAATACACATAATTAGTACACTAATTAGCAATTATATACAAAGTTGACCATCATTGTGTTGGAAGAACATTGACAAATCCCTAACGCTGACTCCTACCTAAATACTGATCATATTGACAGTATCTGTACTGCCTGAAATTGCAAGTTACAGTTACATTTGTTTTTTTTGTTTTTTTCTTTTTAAAATCACTAAACTGATTTTTCAGGGATAAATGAAACAAACCGACCAGAAACACGACAAAACGAAACAAGAAGAATAATAAAAAAAAAATAGCTAATGGCCTCTCATGGATCAAAAAAATGTTGGCTTTGCAGAGAAAAAATGCACCGATGTTCCTATGACTGATTAGAACACATTTTTTTAATTGGTTCGTGTAATTTCTCGTTTGGCAAATTTACTATGGGTGAAGCCAAAGGTATAGTTCATAAGCATGCAACAAGAGTTCCAGTATGATATAGATGTTTCAGTAATTGTTGTTACAATATAGGTCATGGCTAAGTGCGAACATTAATTGAGGCAAACAAAATAATAAAGCCATAAAGCTAACAGGAATATGCAGAATGTCATTTCTAGATATTGGATATATAAAAAGTGTTTCAAATCAAAAGTAACTTTTTAGTTTCAGGAATAACAACCGTGAATGTCGTATGGATTTCATGAAATGTAGGTTATTTTTTTAATCGAAGATTATTTAAATGGGGTCCCAACATCAGCAATAACCTGTAACCCTAGTCTGTGAGAAGCGATTGGGTCCTGGGACACCAAGCTTTAACTAACTTTGAGCTATGCTTCATATACAATACCAATTTCAAATAATAAGTAATAAAGTGTTTCAAGTTAAACAAATTGTTCCTAACTTGAAAAGAACGGCGCGAAATGAGAAAAAAATAGAAAAGGACCGTGCAAACTTAAAACAAATTGGTTTATTGTTGTTTACGGAAAATTGTCAGTGGGAACTTCAAGATATTATCAACTCTTTACTAATTTAGAGATCAAAAAATTTTGCTCAGATTGATCCACATTGTGTCCACAAGTTTTGCAAAATACGTTTGGTGAGCTCCCTGATGACTAACGTTTTTGAGTGCAATTCACCCTTGAGAGTGAATTTCACTATCTTTAACACTCTAAGGGCATATCCACTATAACACAGCGCAATTTCAGCATTAGTAAAATTTACTAATTGAAAAATTATTGAACTGTATTGAATGCAACGCTGTCGACTTCATAGAATCACTGTAGTTATGTAGAGAGATGAAATTATTAATCTTTGAGAATAGTCAAGCACGTATACATTGAAATACTCAAAAAACCTGTACTTGTACTTCGTGGGCTTGTTGTTATTTTAAGTCTACCCCCTAATGTCCCTAGAGAGAAATGCCTACCACCTTCTTTACGATCACCACGCAAAAAGGAGGTAGCGTTTGTTTTCTTTGTTAGATCTAGGAGAAATCTCCATAACCAAGGCAGGGTTCCGTTCCGTGATTTTTGGTGAAAGTGCAAAAAACAAAAACAAACAACAACAACAACAAACGTTTTAGGGATGTATATCCCCAAACTCGCCTTTTTTAACAAGTGATATAGGGCAATTCCACGGTCAACCGGAAATGACGTTTGGACTCACTTTTGCCACTTTCAGATGCGTTTATCGCACATATTTGAATCGGTTAGAGCAAACAAATACAACTACTATGCCATTACCCATACCTTCCATTTGTCTTTAGAGTTTGTTTCAAAATTTTTTTGTTTCGGAATTATGCATACCAATGAGGCTGGTAACGGAATGACGGTAAAAAATGGACATGGGTTTTTACACCTCACATACGTTTTGCAGAAACTCGGTGATTTTACGAGGCAATATTATTTTAAATGTAAACAATTCATCCTTAGAGTCTTATTCTTAAATAAACGCATGAGTTTTTGAAAAATCTTATTTTATATTTAAATTAAAATACGAAACAATAAGCACACAAGCATTTGGTAACGGAATGACGGTACCGGAATGACAGAAGTCGCTCCCATAAACCATGTACAAAATTTCTTTGAGTGCCTAATTCCAGGAGGCTAAATCTCAACACAAGATGGTGTACTTTTTTTTAAGTTTATTCATTTTTTACATCAGGTCTTTAAAACTGTTGTGAGAAAACAAAATGTTTTATATTTTTTTATTATTTTAGGCAACGACCAGCTTAAGTAGTTAAAAAATTATTGGTCAAATGGGATCTTGTTTTTTTACTTGTTTTAAAGTGATTACTTAAGCCATCGGTGGTGTCCTGTAAGATATAAATAATCATACGGAGCATTATTATGGCGCTCTACAAGGCACACAGCGCCTCACAAATTATTATTTACGCCGCCTTCAAGAAATCGTCACGATCATTTCGCTTCATTTAGGTGCGCTCGAAGACATGCCCTTACAGCTACGAGCCTATCAGCCGTTAGATCGTAATATTCCCCATAGCAGAAGACCCCCATATTTCGCTTAGGTGGGACGAGGCAATTGAGACGAAGTGTCTTGCCCAGGGACACAAACACGTTGACCATAGGTGGTGGCTCGAACTCAACGATTTTTCACGGTCTCTTGATCACAGTCCTGCACTTTTCCGCTTGAGCAACGCGCCTCACAGAAATTTTTTAAACCCGTTTCCGATGATTTGTCATTCCGTTACCAATTTGGGAACGGAATGACGCACTTTAATTACCTGTAATTAATTAATAACAAAATTGATATAAGTGAAAAAAATGGCTCATTATTGTTGATCTACCTATTCTTACTTTGAATATGAACTTTGTTTACATTCCTAACCACAACTTTTAGAAAATAAATTTAAAAATGTGGATTTTTTGGTACGAATGACAGAAATCCTGTTTCGGAGTCACTGAAGTGTAACAAGCTCCTCAAAACAAAAAATCATGTTGATATCACTTTTCTATCACCTCATTTGTCTAATACAACGGAATATGACATTATTAATACCTATTTAAAGCCTTTATGATGAACTTCTTTGCTTCACGTTTTAATTAATCAAATTTTTAACAAAATGGGAAAAAACTCATATTTTTTATAACCGTATGTATAAAAAAAATTGAAATTTGAGATCATATCTCAAAAATTTTGGTCCATAAGCTCTCTTTAGACGCCAAGTTTATTGTTCTGGCATGAATTAAATTTTTGGGTCCCAGGATACCTTTGCTTGGAATTGCCCTATAATATAAAGGCCTTCCATGACACATTTTTATGCATACCGAGAAATTATTTCATCAGCGAAAAGACATTTTCAACTTAAAGGTGGGTGAACTGATCGACAACCTCGCCCTTTATTTGCTCTCTCAAAATTAAGAATTTGGTATCGGAAGAAAATTCATAGAATGTCCCGGAAATAGTTCGCTTTTCACTATGAAATGCGGTTATCCTATGCAAGCAATTAATTTTGCTATACGATTGAGCAATTTTAACTAAAAAATATAATTCACCCATGTGAGGGAGAAAGCACAGATGAAATAAAATAATTAACCCATGGTCTTGTAGCCCACCTTTAGCCAATTGAATTAGGCGTTAAAATTCCCACTCTACAATTTGTAATTTACAAGAAAATAATGAAAAAAGATTAAAATGAAGGTGTTTGATAACATAGCCTAAATAGGTATGTGTTATATCCAAATTTCCATGACTATTATGACTCAATTAAAGTTGAGCTCTTAATCGATGTCAAGAATATCAGCTATTATACACTAATATATTACTAAAATTAACAGGTAAATTGTACAGATTAATCCTGACAACACATAACCGTATCCACTACACTATAATTATAACTTTACAGATATTGAATGTAAAATATGGAACTTTTTTTTCAAATGACGAAAAAAATAAAATCAACATAAAAATTAGGAATCTAGTTCATATTAAAACATTTACAACTACTTATTAAAAAATAAAAGAGAAAAAAAGATTTTTGCATTTTTGAATAACGGCATATTAGAATTCCAACCTATTTTCATCGTTCATATTTTTTACATTAAAAACCGGTAGGTTAATGTGCGTGTTACGATCTTCTTTGGCACCCCTGATTTACCCGGAGTAGTATCGATTTTGATATCAGATGAAAGGCCGTAGTTTTCTAACTTGTCGTCCTGAAATTTGAGCCCCTCATTCCATTTCATTCCTCAGATATAAACAAAAAACCGCTGTTTGTGTTAACCATCAATCTAGCACAGTATGAATAGGGCTTGTAAAATTCATGATTGCGTCTACCATCAAAACGCAAGTTTGTTTCCCGCGGTAATTGGATGGGGTGTATGTGCATGTGCCCGGCTCTCATATAAATCGGAACCACTGCACCTTTTAAAATAGCACGTAATATTACTGGAAATATGACAACGGTTAGGGATAAATCTACTCTTTTGTGTGGTATTATACCTAACTACCGTTAATTATGATATATCTCAACTGTTTTGTTAAGTCGGGGGGACGTGGTTGTGGTCACGAAATGCCCCTTAAGCCCCGGTTTTTTTCATACCTCTATGTAATGTTGCCAAGCTTTACATTCGGGCTATAAATTAGGGAAATTAACATCTGAAAGGCAAGGAAAGATTTTTTCCATGTACATTGTATGTGGAAATAACATCTTCAGCCAAACATGATGACAAATCAAGACCAAGGAAGTTTTTTTTCCAATAAAATGTAAATTACATCTTTATAAAAGAATGGCCTTGTTAAAGATATATTTAGTGAAAATTATCGACAATTGGACTTTGTAGTAGGTGACTTAAGGCTTACTTTTGGCTAATTTCCCTGGCCTTAACTTCTGTTTTTTTTAGAATGATGTAACTTGATATGACCAAGATCCAATCAGATGATTCGAATATTTACAGAAAACTCCTGGAACGTTTTGCGATATAATTTTTTTTTTTCCGCTCTATGTACTATAATCCTAACATTGATTTAACTTCTACTTCTAACGCAGCAATGGCTGAATGACGGGGTATTTATTTGTAGGTACCAATATGTATTATAAAAACACTATTTTCTAAATATAAAAGCTTTGTTTTGTTATTTTATTAATTTTAACAATATCATACAAGTTGTGGTCCTCCTAATAAAGTGTAACGAAAGATCGCCATCGCAAATAAGAATTGATTTGTATTTCAACGAAGACAAAACCACCTCCTGAAAACAAATGATTATCGTAAGACTAGATAAAGAGAAGAAACGAAGAAAACTGAGAGAGGGAGAGGACACAGAAGCGGTATCGTAAACAAGCCGGTGGAAGGGGGCACACTGCCCCCACCCAAACGGGTCTGACAGAGAAGGTGTGCTCAAGCGACCGGAAAAAAGGAAGGAATAAAGGGGGGAGGAAAACATGAAGGAATGAAGAGGGTGAAGTTGAAGCACATGATGTTGAAACATTGCCTGGGCTCCTCCCAGTGTCTACACGTCTTGCCCTTCACGAAGGCGTCGGCGAACAAAATTGAAATCGAAAGACTGCATTTGCGCCGGGCGAAAATGTTAAACACCGGGAAAATTTTGAGACCCAACCCTGTTAACGACGACTTCCCCTTACAGAGAGAGAAACAAGAGCGGTCACCGCCCATGTGGATTCGTGGCACCCGGTGGTTTGGTGGGTTGTGACTGTGGTACTTTGAAGCCCGTTTTGGGGTGCGGACTCCTGAAGGGAATGCACTAATTGGTAACTGATACAATGAATTAAAGAATGGTCCTTTAATTTGTCATGATTGGAATGATCTGGGTATTGCATGTATTTGGTAAAGATAAATTATGAATATACCGTTTCACACTGCCCTGGACCCATGGAGAACTGATTAAAATGTGTGATGAAATTGATAGCTGGCTTTTATGCATATCAAACACCGCTAATTGTATTTTTTGTATTTTGATATATCTATATCTATATATATATTATAATATATATATATATATATATAATATATATATGCCTTTAACACTGGCCTGGACCCATATGGGACTATGATTAAGGGCATCCATTTTAACAAAATGGGTGATTTTAATACTGCTGCATGTTGTTGGATTAATAATATTTTCTCCAAATGGTTGATATTTTTTGTTGTCAATATATGATATTATCACTAAGACAAAATTTGTATTTCTGATAAAAATATGTCCGGGTCATTGGACCGCTACGTGTCATCTGCCGTCTCGGTTTGTGAATGGGGTCGAAGGTGACATGAGGTCACCAAGGTGACATGAGTTCACCAAGGTGACATGAGGTCACCAAGGTGACATGAGTCACCAAGGTCACGGGGGTCACATGAGGGTCCACAAAGATCACACAGGGACAGGGTCACAAAGTTACATGATGTCACCCCAACATGCTCCCAACGCACGCCCCAAACCTGACACCCGCCCCTCCCTGTCGCACCCCACCCGAACCCCTCCCTGACCTTATTTGTGAATGGGCCAAAGGTCAGGTAGGGTCATCACCAAAGTCCATAGGTCACAAGGTCCACGTGAGATCCACCAATGCACGTGATGTAACATGAGGTCACCAAGGTCACATGGGGTCACCAAGGTCACATGGGGTCACCAAGGGTCAAACCACCTGATCTCCCCCCCGACCACCCCACCCCGCCACCTCCACAACATAACCCACCCCTCCCTGACGCAACCCCACCACTACCCCCCCACCCGGCCCCCAACACCCCAACCCTGGCCCTCCTCCATTGATTCACACACAAGATGTATGGTATAGTAGTGTAGTTTTTCATGTTCAAAGGAATTGCATTCGATGTACCGTTTAAGCGATACAGCAATTATTCATATTTAATTAGCTCATTTGCATACCTAAGCCGCATGTATCAGGAACGTTAAAATGGCAAAGAAGAAGCACACCATAATGGGTTTTTGCGACGTGAAGGAATTTTACATGTCGCGATGTACCATTTAAAAATAAAGCGATTACGCTGATTTTTGCAGTATTAATTTTAGCTAATTTGACAGATGTAATTTGCCCGAAATATGCCCAACATACTAATAAGGGATCGAGAACTCTTTGAACCGCTTCCTTCCACAAGTTACATCATTATAACGCCTTACGGAACTCCAGATAACTTGCACACAAGCCTTGCGGGAAAGGGTTAACATTTTGACCGGCCAAAGGTCAAATGAGGTCACCAAGGGCACATGAGTCACCAACATGTCACCCCACTCCGCCCCCTCCTTTCTACAAGTTACATCCTCGTAGCCCTTACGAACTCATGGAAACGTCTAACTCCAATTTGTTGCTTGCCCACAACCATGACAACGAATAAAATTAGAATCCCACATCACAGTG
This sequence comes from Ophioderma brevispina, assembly GCA_023653785.1. Taxonomy (NCBI): domain Eukaryota; kingdom Metazoa; phylum Echinodermata; class Ophiuroidea; order Amphilepidida; family Ophiodermatidae; genus Ophioderma; species Ophioderma brevispina. The sequence continues at coordinate 25,401 of JAMKCH010075782.1, forward strand.
CATGCGATCCACGATTCGATGATATCAGAACAATGAATCGTGCTAGTCTGGCTCCTACGGGGGCATATATTATATCCACAGCGATTTTTGGTTTCAATCAAATCACTGCCTCAAAAATCGCCTCCGGCGTCACTAAGCTTCACTAGAATGGCTTGAAAAAGACAGTTTATTGCCATTCATTTTCTCACTTCGACCACACGACGCCATTTTTTCTGAATCAGATCGCGTTTCTATTCTATGTTTAGCTATTTTACGCAAACAGGCGCAATCACTTGTTTGGACTTGCTACAATGCCCCTCTATGCCCACGCATTTTCAAGGAACTTAGGCATTCATATGACGAGGTCATTTAGGGGGGTTGGACATCAGGAATTCCTAAAATTTCTATTTAAAAAAACACCATATTTTTTTTATTTTTTTTATTGATTTACGTTACACCCGCTTATGCTAACCGATGGAATTGCACGAGGTATAGGCGCTCTCGCGGGAGTAGGGGGAAGTAGTAGCAGTCATCAGAAGAAGTAAGTAACGGGGAATATCTGAATCTACTTGGAAATAGTCAAATTTCGTAGAAAGAACACGCCATATTTGGTTAAGAACACACCATATTTGGTAACGAACACACCATATATGGATTATGGGGCATTCTGGCTAATTTATCATCAAATATGGTTTTTTGAACATTTTTTTTTAATTAATCGCTATTGGGTTTCCCTGGGTTTCCATTGATGTTGGCTCTCGCTGAAAGCCTGACCAGGAGGTATTTACTTAAATAGCGAAAATTGTCTACCAGCAGAAATGTGTCTACCAGCTGAAGCTCGAAGCGATTGTAGGATTCGCGGAACGTTCGTTCTACGAATCCCCAAAGGATACATAAACACATACAATAATTATAAAGAAAGACTAAAAGAATATACAAGGGGGACATGTTAAAGGAAAAAGTAAGAGGGTGCTTGAAATTGATGCATTTGGATAATCTTAAAAAAAATCTATTGATAATGCAATGGGTAGATTTTTCTTATAAGGAATATATATTCAAACCCGGACTTTCGTGCCTAGAAAAAACAAATTTATTTTTTTAACAATTTACAATATGTGCAAGACCGAAGATCGCGCGCTTCACACGTATGTAGTACACAATAAGGTGTAATTAAATAATTTTATGCAAACTACCTTTTTTTTAAGCTTTATGGTTTATTAGTCTCAGTTTAAGTGTTCTGTGTCAAATATTGTCAATTCACCAGAGAGATTGACTTTTTAAAATTTCTCAAAAAAAGCAATGTTTGATATATGTGTCGTAGGTCACAATACCACGTGTGATATACGCTCACTATATGGGAGGCAGTATGTCGTGCAGACAATGCAGAGAAACTAGTGGTGCGGTAGGGGCCTACTGAATCGTCCCATGACGTCCTTATAAATTAATCATATTTTACATTTTCTGAATATGCTCGAGTAATCTTTTGGTTTGGTGGAATAAAACAGGTGACAAATGTAATAATTGTTCAATATTTGCTAAATTGGTGATAAAAAGCAGTAAATGGTGAAATATTAAGTCTCTGTAAAAAATAGGGAAAAAATCAAGAAAAAACATAAATATGTCAGATTTTTTGGTGATATATCTATATATTAGTTACTATATCAAAGTGGTACATAATGTCTCTACCAAATGCAAAAACCCGCATAGTGATGTGATATGCTTCTCGAGTTATAACGTTTTTTGGAAAGGCATCATTCAGAACAAAATTTATGCAATTTTAATGCAAATTGTGCTATTGTTTAAAAACGACAAGTGTAAAGTTTGTGTAAAAATCATCTGGTGAGCCTTTGGACTCTTTTGAAGAAAACTGATACTATCAAAAAAACGCAACATGTACCACTTTTTAACGGTTCAGTTATCTCGGAAATTTTCAATGCAGCCCTATATGAGTATAAAACTAAAACCCTCAAGTCCTTTCATGGCACACTTTATATACCGATTGTTAAATTTAAAATAATATAATTAAGCATATACCTTTACTAAGGGTAAAGACTAGGTTTTCGAATAACCATTTTAATGCATTTATAACTCATGTCGCTTTTGTCCATCCATAAATATATATTCAATTAAGTGCATTGAAAACAAAAATTTTGCCACGTGCGTGTATGTGAGAAAAAATGTTATGCCTTACTTCTCTGCAAAGTATGGAGATATGGGATCCGCTACTGTAAACTGCATCTGCAACTGTCTGTCACGTCCATAAAGATTCTATTCTCTCATATGTCTAAAATAACATGAAACAAATGAATTTGTTTTGGCGCAAGATGCCCACATCAATTTGACATTTAAACCCTATTCAGGTCAATCTGCCAAACTAATAAATGATTTCTTTATCTTTATACACCTATTAATTTTTCCTCTGTAAAGTACACAAACAATTCCCTGGATTTCGAATCTTTCAGCAAATCATGCTATTGCAATCTACGAAAAGTGGCACAAAATGGATTTTTTGGCACACTACAGTCAATTGGATTTATAGAAGCAAACGAACAAAACACATTCATTTAAAATATCTGCTCTACTCATTGAAACAAAAAAGTAGCAAAGCTATTTTTTAAATTTGATGACACTGTTGATCCAATTATGATATATTGAGTTGTGTGCAAACTATATCTATCTACCTTTCCGATGAAGCAACGCCTTTGAACAAGCACAAGTAAACGAATTTGTAAACCAATTTTGGCTAAAACAAGTATGGCCAACCAACTCTCCCCGTGATACACCCTGGGTCGTCAATACCACTGCTGATGTCCATACTCGGTAACTGAAGTTGAGAAAGAGATAACTTGAAAAAGTAAAGTTTTCCCATCATACATCCTCGTGTTTTAACACAACTTCAACATATGTTAATGATGATGATAGGCAAAATGATTGTGTCACATGGGTTTTAAAAAGTATCTCTAAATGTAAACAACATTGTGATTATTTTCTCTCAAAATATGATCACAGAAATTTCTAAGAGTATATATTAAGCAGCAAATTCATTAATTTCAGTAACCAATTGAAATGCTTGCAAATATTTAGGATGTAGCCTTCTTCACCCCTCCCCTATTCACTAGCTTGCTGATCACACAACGATTTTAATTCAAATGACTCGCTTTAAAAAACGGCAAAAAAAAATGTTCCGTTTTTGTATTGAATCCATTTCAACCGCATTTTCATTTTTTATTTCATGAACGAGAAAATGTGGACACCAAAAATGCTTCAAATATTTAATTTAAAAATATAAGTGATCCCAAATTGATATTTTTAGTTTTAAAACAAATAATTGTGACAGTAAAATATGGTTTGGTCACCTAAAATGTTTGAGATGAATCGGATTTTCGTTCTGATGTAGTAAACATATAGTATAACAGTTACTGTACCATAGGATGGTGTGTATAACACAAATGACATCGATTTGAGCTTAGATATTGGTAATTAGTGTGTGGACAAGCATTATGCATATGCAATAAAAAAAAGAAACACGAATTGAGGGCGCCATCCTCGAAAATCTCTGAGTCAGCCTTTAAGGCATTTCGAGGGAAATTCTTTTCAAAAATAAAAATTAAAAAAAAAAAAACATTTCGCATTGAGGTTTTTGGCCTTCCTATTGGAAACAAGCTTGTTTTTTTTTTGCTTAGCCTGTTTACAACACCGTCATGCTTACTCGTATATTATTGAGTAGAAGCCACCGTGTTATTAGGTTTGTTCCCAGGCCCAAGCCTGATGTAATCTTGATGAGAAAAACAGTCATCAGTGTTCCATGTTTGGTTGCATTTATTCCAGGGTAATTCCTCCTGAAATGATGCAATGAGGTAGAATATAGCCCAGGCGATAATCACGTTGTAGTAAGTGGTTAAAAGAAACGTGATCATGACAGTAGCTGCTCCGGTACCTGGAGTTTGAAGAGAAACACGAGAGAGCTGAAGAGAAATGCCTAATTGCTTGAACAGCCTACTCAATAAATATAATAATACCGACATTTGTATAGACCTTTTTCCGAAGGATCCAAAGCGCTGTTGCCTATTATTATTATTAAATGAAAACAAAACAAAGATGGTCTTCGTATACAGATCTTCGAATTAACATGCTCAAAGGAAACTTGGTTCCTGAAGAGTACCATATAGGACCTAATGAATTATCATTCACCACCATGGCCAAGGACCTCTAGAAGGTGATCTTAAGGCTCGTGGAAGTTTTGAAGGCACACGGAGGTCCAATATTAGGCGATCTACAGAACCAACAGAGTTTCTGATGGTCTTCTAAAATCAGGAGAAACCAAAGGACTCTAGAACGGCCTTTGAATATTCTTCCGCCATCCCAATATTCAAGAATAAACCGACCTAAATATCTTCCTTCATCAACTTCTTCTGTGCTGCAGTCTGCGGCGCTGTATTGTTTTCTTCTACACCTTTTCTCATTCATCTTCCTGTTCTTAATCTCGTCTGATTCCTTTAATATTAATCTTTTGTGTGTTTTTTTCTTTCATATACTTTTATTTTTCTTACAAGCATCACTTACCTTTAAGTAAAGGGCATAATTTCTTGAAAGCTCCCACCGGCCCGAGTCGACAGTATTGGCCGACGCCCAATTCCATAAGCAGCAAGGGGATACCACACAGTATCAACATTAAGAAATAGGGGATAAGAAGGCACCTGCAAATTATGAGACGTGCGTGGTTAGATTCAACTGGGTACATTCTTACTTGTCTGATACAAATACAAAATTACTTTTCAAAAAAGTAAAAAAAATAAAAAAAATAAAACATTAAAAACAAACCATCGTTTCAAAATGGTACTGAAACGAATAGTGCTTCAAGATAAGGCCATTTTCCCTATGCTCCCACTATCACTTATCAAATCGCAAAAGAATAACCAAGCAATTCCAGAAACCCTTTTCCTCACATTTCTTGGTTCTCGGGTTTCTTGATCCATCTCAGTGTTAGCGATATAAAAGTCTTTGTGTACATGGTATGGGCGTACTATAGAAATAGAAGGGAAAGGATCCTATATCCCGGGGGGGGTTACTCAGTGGAAAAGGGTGGGTACATATGTGCCGCCGATATGGGTCACATTTTCACCTCTTACTATATTGATGGGTCATTTTCCCAACCATTCTACTAGATTGATGGGTCATTTTTTAGGTCATTGCTACTATATAAATGAGTCAATTTTTCCATTTGGTCGCAATTTACTATGAAAGTGGGTCAATGTTTTCGAATTTTGGTAAAATCACAATGAAAATGGTTGATTTTCATCCCGATGTTCGAATGTTACCTATAAACATGGGGCCCGTTTTGTCTAAGATTACTATAAATGGTGCGAAATTTCAACTGGCAAAGCCAACTATAGAAAATGGGTCGAAATTTCGGAACCACTATATAGAATTTGGTCATACTTTTTTACAATTTGGTCACTATCACTGGGTCCGCTTTTTTTACCTGGCAGTCCCGATAAAGCGTACAAGTACGTATACGTACAAGTACGTACATGCGTCATAATTTTCACCACAATGCAATGCAACTTTTAAAGAGCTATTATTTTTTCACATTCACCAATCCCGTGACAGTTTATTTTATTATTAAGCTGTAATCTTCACTACATAGAGTTTTAAAGCTTATCGGCAAAATGTATGTGCGGAATTTTGATATCCTTTTTTTCAAAAAAAGATATTAATTAAGAAAATTGGATATGATGGCATCAGTGAACATTTTTTCAATAATTAAATTTTCGACACATGCATCAAATTTTTGACACACTGAATTTGTTTATAATGTTGTTTGTCATCAGTTCGAAATTGTTATCCTTGTTCTCTCAAAACTGAGAATCCGAGAGGATTTTGGGTCAAATTCTTTTGTATTTCTTTATCATTTGTTGACGTATGTACGTACGTACAGGTACGCTAATCGTCTGCACTCCTGTTCGGACACACACCCGTACCCAAGTGTTGGTCGAATACCTACCCCCCCACCCCCCCCCCCCCGGCCTATATCTCGTAGGACAGAACCCGACTAAGTGAACCAAGAGGTGAATTAACAAGGCGAGTAGTATCAAACTTGCAGCTTTTGCCGCACTAGGCTAACTGTAAATTTTCCATACACTAAACTAATTTTATAGATATTGAGCAACTTGAACAACCATATCGTCTATCAGTAAAGGTGCAACGAGATATTTCCCAGACAAGTGTCCCTTAAAATATTAAAGCCCCTATGTTTGCACTGATGTAACGCTTTATATCAAAAATGTGCCTCATCTGAAAGGATTCGTTGAAAATTTTGTCTTTGGTATAACAGATTGTGAGACTTCTAATTTCCTATAGTAAAAGCTAAATTCAGCATTTAAGTTTTCTATTGAAAATAAAAAAAATAAAAAAAATAAAAAAAATAAAAAACTTATAATATATTTATGGTAGCCAATGGCCACTACAAAACCTATTTAGTATTTACGTCTACTCTAGATTAAATCACTATAAATATGTAGACCCACTATACGAGTATTTTTAATCTCTCGTTGCACTTTTAACATTAACATAATCTAAATGACATAATTTTGATTATTTAGTCTTCTGAATTTCACATACCGCCACCGCCACCACTTTGTAGCATAAATATGGAATCGCAGACAGTTCCTAGCCCCACGGCGTAGCCCACACATGCTAATATGAACTGAACTTTACGTCCCCATTTTCCACGCGTCTCATCCTCTCCCTTCGGTCAATCGTTAATCCGGCTCTTTAAGAGGAACCATCGCTGCATCTTCTTACTGTTATCAGCAAATACGGAAAGTTAGGGCTTGCATAGAATTCTCAAGAGTGGATGCACCAACCCCGACTAAAGACATGGGAATGTGGTACGGTACGGTATGTGGGCCTCTTATCCCATGTTCGACCCCCTCAGTTGACGCATAATACAGTTCTTTAGGTCCCTTTTGGGAATATTTGCCACAGAAGCAAAATTTGAGCCAAAGCCTGCATAGTTCTCAAGCTGCAGTTCGCAACCCTACTTTTTTAGAGACAATAATTTCACTTTCACAATGCAATGCCGGGGTCTTCCAATCATGTAGAAACTTTGGATAACTTTGAGTTGTAAACTTTTAACCAAATTGTTTGGGAAGTTGCAATTTTGGTATAATATTTACACGAACGTGTGAGTCTTAATTTCACTGTTTGGTTCGCGTAAACTTGTAACTGCGATTTCGTGTTACAATAACCATTAGTCCAGGTTCAGACCATGTGACCTTGTTTTAATATCATGATTGATGGTTTTTCATAGGTTTTCTAGACCAGTTTTTTCCTGTGATCTGACATCTGATGGTGCCAACGAACACTTTGAGCAGTTTTTAAAAAACTCTAAAAATTAATGGGCCACCAAAGCCTAAAAACTCAATTAATTACTCAAATTTTTGTTTTTTTTTTGCCTGTCCCAGTCAGAACAGAGATTCAATATGCGCCATTACAATACAAGCATCTGCTATGTACTACTTTATCATAGTTATTCAACCATTATAAATTAGCTTTTCAATAATTTGATAATTGAATCAATAAACCATTCACAATGGCTCCAAAATGGCAAAACCCTTCATTACTACTTATATATCCAGAGCTGTAAAGGTTTTGTGTATTTCCCTATAACTCATTCAGATCAGTTTAAACACTTAACTGCATAAGGGGGATTCCTAGGGACCCATTTTTTGTTTTCAAAGCCGCGAATTTTTAATGCTGCAATGATTATAAGTTGTATTTTTTGTATTCGGTCTAAACTTTTAGGTGAGCTTGCATTGGGCAAAAAAAAATTCCAATCCATCGCGTCGTTTGTTTGCTTTAATTAGGCAATGTCCCTAGTAGCCCCCCCCCCCTTATGCCTATGCAAGTGCCCATGACAAAAATGAAAAATCTTATTACAGTTGCTGTGATTCTGATTTCATAATGCATACACTTAGTGCCTAACAAAGTACTCCTTAATTTTAAAATCTTGAAAATTTAAGTGGCCATTGGAGCCATAATATTTTATATACATCGTGTAGCGGTTTACTGTTAGGAACCTCTTGTAAATTATACAAGTAACCCTAAAAAATATAAAATGGCATGAGACTTTATGGTCCGGGCTAATATGTAAATATAGTTCATTATCTTCACCAATTAAAGCATCAGCACAATTCTGGTGAAGCACTGCCGTAGAAAAATGTCAGAAACCAAAGATCTTTTTGCACAGTTTGACGCAAAATTAAATCATGTTTGCCCCTAATTTTCCTTACTGAACAACTTTTCTTCAGTTTTATTTCTTTATGGTATGTCTTTTGAGCCTTCTCAATGTGGTAGATTTCATCTAAAAATTCCTTTAGGAAAGTGGTTATATTAGGGGGGTCCCTAGGAACCCCCCCCCCCCCTTGTTTATACACTAACGAAGTTGCAAACCCTTATGCATTTAATTGTTACTTATCATAACAGAAGGACTGATCTATAATATTGCTCCTATATTGGCGTCCAATATGGCTGCAACATCAGTCAGTAAAGATCATAATTCCATTCACGCTGTAGGATAAACTATAACATCGTGTCCGCCCAAAACAAGCACACTTGGTGCCACTAGGCGCCTGTCCGTTTTGTCAACAAAAGCACATGACTACCTGTTCTTTGTTGTCAGGACGATAGGACTGATAGGACTATTAGCTAATTCCCTGAAAAGTTCACAAAGGTACATGCATATTGTTTTAAGATAGACCCCAGAAAATCCAGTACCACCTGCAGGACCCATTACCAATTGAGGCGCTAGTAACTACAAGTATGGCACTGTACTTTTGGCTGTAGCCCAAATATACGAATCTACAAGAACTACTAACCACCATTTTTCGTTTTTACTGACAGAGCTGCCAACAAATATTAACATGTGAATTGTGTTCATGGTAATATGAGCTTCATAGTTTTTAAATAAAAATTCAGACTTGTAAGAAGCATGTTGTGCCCAACGCATTTATAATTTTCTGTAATGTATATAGAGTTTGTAGATGACTAGTCATAGTTTTATCTTCAAATCGTTTTAAATGGATTTTATCACTAATAAAGTTATACTTTATCATTATCAGGTTAATAATTATGTAAATCAGTTATATTATCGAGTAAAAGTTTTCTGCAAGAAAATTGGGCAATTAATTAAATAATTGTTGCAATAAATTGTGTTTGCCATTTGTTCTTCATCAACACTTTTGTTTTGTGTTTTTTGCCAGCTCATTTTATAAAATGGGTCCTGCAGTTACTTGATTGTTGTGGTCCGACCTGAAATTACTGACTATCTCTATGGGTTTTTTTTTGGGCTTATCTAAGTCCTATGTTTCTTCAACAAGACACGTAGTCCTGTGCTTTTTATTTCAAACTTATGGGCGTGTTTTTTTTTGATATACTCGTAATTGAGTGTTTTTTAAGGTTGAATCATCAGCTTCCAAAATGCCCATCAGCTATCTTAAGTGTCATGATTCGTTAGTTTCCTCAGATATCCCAATATGACGCCAAGGACGCCGCAAAGCTACATCCAAACAACGAAACACATATCTCTTGACTATTAGCTGATTGGTGGTTTCGCCTTTAGTAAGTGCCATTTCTGGCCATATTGGCTACCCATCTTGGTTGGCATTCTTACTCTTACTCGATTATTCCTGATTATATGATATGATGTAACATTGAATTTGATGACTTACGGGATATACAACACACATTCCCTACCTCGGTTAGATACAGCTATCATTATCTCCATCTTAGAGTATCGGAAGCCTATTGGATCCTATAATGATAATCACCTTTATTTTAATATTCTTACGGGTTATATATTGTTTGACTCCCCCAAACACAGGATAGATCCAAATTACCAACTGCAGTCAAAAATATCACGAATCGAACACTTTATTGTATTGACGGGCCATATTGAATCATTGATTACTTGTTACAGAATCAGTATGTTAATTTGGTCACAATGAATGGTTTCAACGAGACCGGCTGAAAAATACGGACTTTTGAGTTGGACAACAGATGAATGTGTTGTATTTTGTGGCCATCTGGGGAATCTTTTGCGTTTCTCAAGACTCAAAGTTTCTCGTCTGGCAGCCATCGTAATCAGAATCAGCTAAAATGGTCTCTAAACCTGTTGAAAAACATTGTTATTTTAAAACAAGGTTGATAGTAGTTATCAATGAACCTGGAGCCCGGGCTACATGATAACCGATCGGAGTTAAATTCTTACACTTAGTAATAGTTTGCTGATGTGCTGGCACGCATTAATGCCTTAAGTTAATAAAGACCCATAAGCTGAATGTCAACATATCACTAATGATTACTTGGGGTCTAATTCACACATTATTCGCAATTCCACAATTGTGTATAGGAAAACTTGCCGGCTTCTCATTTTTGGGACCATGAACATTTATGATACAGGGTGAGACCTATATATAACTCTAACTTTTCTTGATGTTTGTAATCTTTTTATTATATATTTTTCCCCTTACGATTGTAAAATTGAAAACCAGAAAATAAATGACGGAAAATATAACTTTTCTTTTCTCTCCGTTCTGTAGCATGAAATACGATTATTCTTAAGCCAAGCTTGACGGCTGAGTGAACTCTCCGATCGCTTATTTGAAGCACCCGCATTGATATAAAACCCATTCCCACCTGATGCATGATCATCAAACTAGTAATTTTATAGCACTGGATATGTCTTGTTGTACACACTTAGTGGAGTGGGCTCTGAACCCTATAGCGTCCGGAGTTGAATATCATAGGACCATTATTTAAGGAGTTCGTTTACCCCCCACTTATGAAAGGTTTAACAACTTTGATAGTTATATGGACCCTCTACACAATGCAGGTAGGTAGTACTCTCCAATTGTGGTATCACTTTTCAATAGGGGGCCAATTTAATTACACAGGTGTCAAAATTTTTAAAATGCTCCAATCATGTTTAAATGTATGTCATATTGTCCGCTAGTCACAGGAGTGCAAAAATGCTAGTCGGTCCACCTACGACCATTGGTTTTTTGGAGTTCTAGGGTAAAAATGGACAAACTGGTACCAAAAAGTCAATCTCAATTTTGTACATGGGTCAATATTAAAAGTTTATCTGATTATATTTTTAAATACTCAAATGATTGCGTCTGATTTAAAAGAGGACTCCTAAAAGGTATAGTTTTATTATGTTAAAATGCTTACTTACGAGATAAGGGTCAAAGAAGGTCAACACCAGGGGAATATGTTGCCCTATGACCTATTTGTTCCATAACATGGTAACTATGGCATTGCAATATGGTAACAAACTATTCCTTATTTTTGACTATTAAGCTAGATGAACAACATATTTCAATTTTATACCAAGATGGAGCAACTTCTGATTTTTTGACACCCTGTACAAATAGAAATTGACCTTTTCACCATTTTTTTAGCCATTTTTTTACCCTATAACCTCCCAAAGCAATGGCATAATTGGTACACCCTTACATTTTTGCAATCCTTATGGCTAACGGACATATGTCAACATTCAACATGAGGGGCATTTTAAAAATTTGCCCCGTGTGTAAAGTTAAATTGGCCCCATTGAAAAAGTGATCCCACAATTTGAGAGTACTACCTAACCGTAGCATTGATGTAGAGGGTCCATACTAACTACAAAAGGTGTCGAACCTTTTCTGTAGCGAGGGTAAACGATGATGGTTTGACCTGGGTCCCAGTTCCTCTACTATACTGACATTCAGAAAACGCATTTCCCCCCTATGAAATAATTCAGCGGCACTCTGCACATGTTAAGACTACTCTAATATATTATTATATTAAAGAAACAATTAAAAATATTGACCGCTTAGAATTAGGGGCAAAACAAAGGAAAAGATATTGTACGAAGTAGCCACTTTGTTTGCTGTTTTCTCTTTCCTTTCTCAGCACTGGGTTGGAGAAGCGGTCTTATTGTATGAAAACAAGTATGCCTGTAACGTAGATGACGTAGTTGTCCAGTAGGTTATTCTAGATAAATCTTGATTTTTTACCACTGTTTGTCTTTTATCAGCGTTTAATTTAGGATTTAAATAATTACTTTCTTGGTGTCACATACTGTGGTAATATTAGGCTATAAGTGTTTGCACAGTTGTACACACAAATTACTTCTGACAAATATACTTTCAATTGCCGGAACTTCATCAATATTCTACCCATGCAATTTAGTAGTATTCTTTTTCAGTCTCACCCCTCTCTCACGAATATAACTGTAGTTTGAAATCTTGGCTTCTTACGGCTGTTTGTTCTTATGATTAATACTAATTCATGTTACAGAAGTTGTGGGTAAGTTATTACTTTTTTAATGCAATATAGTAAAACATTATTATCGTGTTCTAACGAACTCTTTAGCAACAGTGCCACATACAATCAACCTGCGTCCTAACGACCTTCATGACGGTCACCGTCTGCAATTATAGGTCTCTGACCTAGCAACTTTTGCCTATACTGTATTTCTAGATGTAAAATTAGAAAGCAATTCTTTCAGTAGAAGTCTAAGGCTTACATTCATATTATCCTTTTAATCTTCAAGAATTACAATAACCATTTTTAATCACTTTAAAATCTCACATTAATGCAGCAGTTTACAGTTTACCGAATCAGTTTACAAAATACACATAAAATAAACTTCGATAAAATAGACTCCATGGCCATTTCGAGGACATTGATTACTAATAGCTAGTCGCTAGTCGACCTGCAAAATAATAAGGGCCTATGTGGCGTATTTTTTCCTATGGCATCCTTCTGTCTAATTGAGACAATGGAGTTGATGCAAAGGCAGTCAATTCATTTCCTTGCTGCATCGCCTATTGTTGACTATACAGTCCTTTCTTGAATAGCAGTTTCTTCTGCACTTGTTACAAATAAAGCCTCTTCTTGTGCTTGCGGCTCTCTTTCTTCTTCCTTTCCCACTGCTCTACTTTCGTTCTTCTGTATCTGCAAACTTTGCCAACCGCCTTTACGATGGCCCTCCAGGCACTACAATCAGCAGCCCTGACTTCCCATGTTGCTGGATCAATGCGCATTCTTCATGTCTCGCTTGCAGACAACTCCTGTGAGCCGGTGGCATTTCACATACAGAATATCTTTTGTGGAATTTTGCCATCTTTCATGCGTGCAATATGGCCAAGCCATCTCAGGTGTCGTAGTGACAGGAGGAGGAACATATTGGTGTTTTAGCAACCTCCCAAGACTTTCTTGGTTTGAAATGTGATCCTGCCATTTTATGCCAAGGATTCTCCTGAGACAGCGCATATAGAAGGCATTCAATCTGCATCCCTGACGCGTGTACATTGTCCAGGTTTCGCTACCAATAGAAGTGGGCTCAATACACATGCCTTATATAACCCTCAGCTTTGTGTTATTGGTCAACGTATCATTTTCCCACACTCTCTTTGACAGTCTTGACATTGCAGCTGACGCCTTGCCTATATGTTGATTCAACTCGAGTCAAGGGACAGATTGTTGGAGTGTAGAGCCCAATAGGTAAAGTTTGTCACCCCATCCATCCAGTGAGTAATCATGATTAGATGCAAATGATGGGGGGGGTACATGGATGACATCCTGACTCATGATGTTGGTTTTCCCCCTTGAGGCTTTTCTGAGGTTTAAAAGCTTCACGTCACTTCGTGTGTGGATATAGATACAATCTTTCGATGAACTGAAGGCATGTGAAAAGAGCATGGAGAAGTAGATTCCAAACAGTGTTGGAGCAAAAGCACACAGCCCTCGTTTCACTCCGCTCTTGAGAAGGCAGTGGAGGTAGAACACATCATACTGGACGATACCTTGCATATCTTCATGAAAAGAGGTAATCATCATGAATAGCTTTGGTGGACAACCAATCTTCTTGAGTAGTGTAAAAATACCGCTCTATGATCAAGTCAAAAAAGCCTTTGTCAGGTCAGGGTAAATTAAAGCAATAACAGCACATTTTTTTTAAAGAGCGCCCAATTTTCAGGCTTTTGAGATTTTTGCACAGTTTGCATTGGAATTGACTAGTAAACAATACCTGTGAATGGCAGCGCTCAAAAATTCTGTGTCTCAAAAGAAAGCATTTTGTAATTAGAATAAATCTAATATCGGAGATCTCGATAATAGTTTCAACGGATGCTGCAAACGTCTTTCCAATATAAATAGTCGTAAAATGAGCCCATGTCTGGCTCATCCATTAGTTGTCTTGTCGGTTAGGCAAATCAAGGTAGGTAGTCCGGGCTGCATTAAAAATGAGGCTAGGTATCACCTGGAAGGCAAAGTTTAATCTAATGATGGTTTTCAGATCAGAATTTTTGATGAATCAGGAATATGTAGTAAAAAGGCCGACCCCCGAATCCTGAACGCATCCTCAATAGCGGGGGTTATTTCCGGGGGGTCAAAAAATTAAGAAAAATCATATATTATGGTTCATATGAAGATAAATAAGATATCCTGACCATGTAATGAACTAAGAATTAAGCTTATTAAGGTATTTTAAGTAAACGTATTGATTGTAGTAATGATACGGGTTAAATAATTTGTAAGGGGGTCACTAAATGACCACCTTATTAAGAAATACAGTTAAAAATTGCTTAAAATAATACAAAATAAATACCACAATTAGGAAGTAGTACAGGAATTTGTTCAACAAGAAACAGTGTTTCAGGGATAGTAGGTCGGGGGGCGGTTGGTTTGAGGTTGGTAAAATGCCAGTATTTTGGGGTGGTGGCACAAACATGGGGGGGTGCACATACAATATGCGACTTATCTTATATGTGACTATACCAGATGGTACGAAAATGATTTCAGGTGTGGAAGGAAAGTTATCTCATGTTGGTTTGTCAAGATCAGAATTTTATGAGGAATAAGAATTATGTTAGGTAAAAAGCCCAATTCCTGAACGCACCCCAAAATGGGGGTTATTTTTTTTGGGGGGCGGGGGGGGGCAAAGATTACTATAGGTACATGTGAAGACAAATAAAATATACTGACCGTCTAGTGACCACAATAATTTAGCATATTCAGGTATTTTTTTAAGTTGCAACCCCACCTAAATATTTAGTATAGCTGCCAAGCTAAAAAAAATAGATTTTGCCTCATAAACTTGTGAGGGTGGAAGGGCTTTGGAGGAATGTGCTGACATGAACTTGTTTATTAAATGAGGCTCGTTGCCATAGCAACGGCCCATTTTGGGTTTGGGCCAATTTTCAGCCATTTTGGAGCTGAAAAAAAAAAAAGTGAAAATTGCCCTTTTAGAAGGTAACCATGCCTGGACAGTTCAAATATGTCAAATTTATTTTCATTAATCACAAAGCCCCCCTTTGTTCTGTTCACAGGAAAAAAATGTTCTCAAAAACCATGCGTTTCTTACTATGAATTTTGGGCCTGGCCCACACAGGTAAGTTTTACAACTTTGAAAAACACAATTACTTTTTAGGCCTATGTTTGCAAGAGAAAAAATTTCCACTGCGCGTGGTCTAAGAACTAGGTTGACTTCTGGTGGAGTAAAACCAAACCTTGCCCACAACATATCTGATGAGAAACAGCTTGGGGAAAGAATCTATATAGGCGGTGGTGCCAGATAAATAGGAATTTTGTGAAAAAACAAATGCCCCATTTCTCTACGTGAAAATTTTGGACTTTAATGGTAAAAACATTGTTGTGTGACGTTGCATTTCTGGTATGTTTGCATAATGTCAATCATTCTGATGTTTTTGATGAGAATCAGTTTAGTTGTTTGGCGGTGTACGGCCGGATACCAGTGTGCCAGTGCTCAGTACTGTGTTACATTGTACACGTCCATAACTCTAATCGTACATACATGGTATGTATGTTGCATTCCTGTCCCCATATGATGTTCTCTTTTGTATCTTTCTCATATTTAGAAGAAGAATCAAAATAGTTTGTGGTGATATTTGAATTGTGGTTGCAGATTCCAATCCGTTAAATTTCAGGGGGGTAGGACAAGGCCAACCTAACAGCCAAACAGGAATGGCATCAAATTCCGGTGAACCCGCGTGCTGTCTTTCAAGACTGAAATGATTGGGAGTGGCTTAGAACATATAAACGGCTGGTTGGGTCACGAATAGTTAAATCTAAATGACCCTGAATTGGAAATTACCACATTTTGCAGGGGGGTTAATCCACTTACCCCAACGGATTTTGAAAGTCAATAATTATTCTTAAATTATCATGAATTACTAAGATGTACTTGAACTAAGGTTCAAGGGGCGATTTTGTATTGAAACGGACGCGAGGACAGACGAGACAGAGACTGCCAAAACAAATGCACGTAGAAGTTACCCGAATTACTGTTTGGAAATCAAATGCCCAAATGAGCAAGTCGTGTCCTACCCCCCCCCCCCCCTTGTATATTTGGTGAATATATATTGTTATATGGTAAACAGCTTGACAATATTAGAACAAAAGATACTGGCACGGATCTTGTGGGGAAGCATTAGTAGAGTAAATAGGCCGTCCCGGGACCAGTTTGTGGGGAAAAACTTTTGAGAGTGGTTTCTAGGGGATTTTGAGGATGCTGAGCACTTTAAGCCAAGTCCAACACTCACAAAATGGTGGGAAACTCTCACTAGTGGGCCATCTGTAAACTTGGAAGTATTTTAAAAATTTTGAATGTTTTATTTTAAAATATGTTGGTGACTTTTTCAATAAATCAAGTTTGTTGACTAAACTAATATTTACCTGCTTTGTAAATTTTGTGCTATTGATTCCTTTTAGATCATCTACAGTTGACCATTTATGATTTTATGGCGATATGTTTGATCCCAGGTCGGGTATTTTAGGTATTGGCGGCATTTGAAAAATCGCCCTCTATGGAGTTCCCCACCATTTGGTGAGGTTGGACTCGGCTTAAAAGAGTTGATCAGGCATCCTAAAAAGCCCCTAGAACCACTCTCAAAAGTAGTTCCCCACAAACTGGTCATGGGACATCCATATTGACCATATAATGTTCCCACAAGATATGCGCCAGTATAATTTTGTTCTAATATTGATTCAAGCTAGCTGTTACACATATAAGATATATCTTCCACAAATTATAAAAGATTTGGACATATGGCCAACCACTATCAAATATCACCCCAAAACATATCTTGATTGCTTCTAAAAAATGATAAAGACATTACAAAAGGAACATTATATGGACAGGAAGGAATGCAACATTAACGTACCATTTAATGTATGATATAGTATGGACGTGTATCAAAAGTGCACACAGTATGAACATTGGCAAACACTGTATCAGCCGCCAAGCAACTTAAACCTAAACTGATTCCCATTCAAAAAAATCAGAATGATTGACAATTATGCAAACAGACCAGAAATGCAACTTCACAACAATAATTTTACCAATAAATTAAAGTCCACACATTTCACTCATAAGAGAAATGGCATTTTCACAAAATGCCTTTTTATTGGCCACACACGCCTATGATAAATATATTTCCCAAAGCTGTTCTCATCAGATATGTGTGGGGCAGGTATACTGTTTTACTTACAACCAGAAAGCCAATATTCTGGACCAGCGCGTAAAAGTGGTAATTTCTCTTGCAAACATAGGCCCCAAAAGCAATTTTTCAGGTTGAAACGTACAGTGTTGCCAGTCCAAAATTCATAGTAAAAAGCATGGTTTTTGAGAACATTTTTTTTCTGTTGAAGAGAACAACAAAGGTGGGGCTTTGATTAATGAAACTAAATTTTGACCCTAGTCGTTTGAAATGACCCAGGCAATGACTCCTTCAAAAAGGCAAATTTTCACTTTTTAAAAAAAATGCGCCAAATTTTTAGCTGAAAATTGCCCAAAACACAAAATGGGCCGTTGCTATTGGCAAAACGCGCCCCCATTTGAATATAAACAAAGTGCATTTCGGCACATTCCTCCCAAAGCCCTTCCACTTCACAAGTTATGAGCAAATCTTTTTTGAGCTGGCAAGCTTATACTAAATATTTAGCTGGGGTCGCCCTTACGGATATTTAAGTATAACGTAACTTGATGTAGTAATTATACAGGGCAAGTAAGTTGTGGGGAGGGGGGTCACTAACCCCCCCCCCCCCCCATATTAAGACATACTCTGAAATCCTGAAAATAAAAAACATAACCCAGTGGGAAGTAAGTAAATTTGATTTCCATGCCTGAACAATAGTTTCAATGATAGTTGGAAGTTTATAGTTCATCTGTGGAGGTCTGCGCATGGTATGGTGGCAAGAGGGTAAAATAAAACAAAGTAGTTTGGAGGGGGGTGGCAACCCTGGAGGGGGGCCACTTGAATATAAATTTGTCTTTTATGTGCCCACCAGGGGTGGTACGAAAATGCTTTCAGGGGTGGGATTTTTCATTTAGATAAAAGTAAAACTGGGTGCATGAAGTGGTATGGTGAATAAGGGGTGGAGAGAGAAAAGC